>JAHKBH010003078.1:0-11563 GCA_019049505.1 Pachyrhynchus sulphureomaculatus
CTATCAGAAAAATGATAATATAGAGGGTGTGCCATTCAAAAAAATTGAGATTTTTCAATTTAAAATAGTCGAAATGCATAAAATTTATTTTAAACACCCTGTAGCATCTAACTCAAATTTCTTTACATATATCTTTTTTTTCATCTCTATGAAACGCTCGTACCAATAATTTTAAACTGTGCACCTTAACATTCCCTAAAACTATTGTATTTAACATATTTTCGTCATTCCCGAAACAAATGAGATAATGAACTTTACTCTATCGTTGACTCACCCTTATACTTTGAATAAGATTTTTTTTAATATATTTTAAATGTAAACTTTATTTTTTTTATCGGGTTAAATGATGAAAACTGTGGCGCCTCTTTGTCTGTACGATAACTTCCCAAAAAATAATCCAATATGCAAAAATAAAAGTTAATCTTGTAAAATAATGTAGTAGTTAAAAATTGTCGAAGGATTTATTTTCCAAAATAATTTGTGATGTTTCAAACTTTGGTATGCAGTTTTTCGACCAAACAATTTATCTTTAATTATTTATAAAAAATTGTCTATTAGAATAATTTTAAAAAAAATCTCTCGACATTTTGTAGAAAAAAGTAATTATTAAGAATTATTAAAAAAAAAGTTAAAATACATGAAAAATTACCTGAGTAATATTGCAGACAGTGTTTGAAGACAGGGCCCTGTGTAATATTGCAGACAATCTTTGTCATATCAAAAAGGAATTTTGAACAAGACTTTAAAGGGAATGTCTTAATATTACCAACATTTGGTCAGAGTGACTGAATCAATACAACAGCAAATACAAGTTAATTATGTAATTTATGTATAGAGGATATTTAATTAAGTGATTTAGTAGTAAATATGGAAACTTGTTAAAATAAAAGATCCATTTAAAGAACACCTTTTATTATTAAAGGAAAAATGAGGAATCTAGTTTCATAGTCTTCAAACTACTTCTTGTGGTCTTAGATTTAACTTTTAAAACTGAATAAAACAAGAACCGGTCAAGTACAAGTTGGACTTCCGCAATTAGTGTTCCGTACGTTGATAGCTTTTAAAATAAAAATTTTTGTTACGGAAGTATAAAATGATCAGTGACTTCACAAAATCCATCCTAAATGAGTTTTTAGCAATGTTCATTTCCGATCTTCGACCATAGGTTTCTTCAACTACGTAAAGTATTATACATGTACTCATTTGAAATCTAGATTTCATTTCATACAAGAGTTATCGTGTCGATTGACAGACAGGCGGAGTGATACAGCGATTGAACAACAGACCGACAGGCAGACCGAGAGAAACTGGAAATTGGGTCTCTTATTTCCCTGACCCTGAGACGTAAAGGAACGCAAAAATCTCGAAGTGTGACTTTACAAATTCAAACATACCTTTACTAAAATCAAACTAAATCGTGTTTAATTCGGCCGCGATAAATTGTATAAAAACATTACCTTATAGTAATTACCGTTTGTATTTCGTGTCATTTTACGACATTTTAATATTATTTGTTCCTTTTTCCAGTACCTCCTTCTTTTCCCAGTATAACATAAAAAAAAAAAATTGAAATGGTGTCAATGGAATATCGCATTGTTAGGATATTTTTTTTACATGGACATCTTATATAGTAAATTATATAATAATACTACACAATTTAAAAACAATTCTGTTCTTTTAGGATCAATACTTATACACTAATAAATCAATAATTATTGGACAATAATTGTTTCTAAATTTGGCAATCTACTTACAACAGAATCTAGGTCTCCATGGTACCAATTTTAGATGCCTCATTATTATGTCATACATGATCAAATTATTTAAACTGACGAGGGACATTTTTCATTTATTTACGTAATTATCTTTAAATCACGACTTTAATTTTATTTATAACTAATAAAATTGATTTCTCACGCTGCCTTCAGTGGCTAACGGAAAGCAAATATTTAAAAATGAATTTACAGGTTTTTATATGTAACAATTTTAGCTTTTTAGGTAATATTACATTACTGAAGATATTTACAATCATTTTTTCTCGAGAAAATAAGGAAAAGTCTAATTTTGGTCAATTTTAAGATACAAGTATACCAGATATCTCGCCGCAGAATGCGGACCTAGGAAGACCAACGATTTTAACGGAAAAATTTGTATAGTACCCCCGTCACAACGAAATTGGAACAAATTGTTAATTCACCAAAAAAGTCCATATATAGGTCATTCTCTATAGTTGTAAACGAACGATTTGTTTGCTATACTATGGCAATCTTTATTTATGTCCTATAAAAAGGCAAAAAAAATCTTTGACAAATTTTTCTTCTGAAGTAGAATGGCTGCTGTTTTTTTTTTTTTTTTTTTTTTTTTATTGGTCTAGCACACGTGCTGCAGGGAAGGCCCTAAAGCGCTCCAGGAGCGGCACGAGTGCGGAAAAAGCGATTCACGTTGTTCTTGAATCGCTGTAAATTGTACTCGGTGGGAAACACAGCGCTGGGCAAATTATTCCAAAGGGATGACGTTCTCCATATAAAAGATTGCTTGAAAAGCGTCGTACGCGGAGTAACAAGCTGAACCTCATACGGATGCGAAGCACCAGCGCGACGTGTATTTCTAACATGCACCGCTTTGGGAGGAATTAAGCGGGCTACATCCTTCGAACACTTTCCATGAAAATACCTGTAGAACAGACTCAAGTCGCCAACCGTTCTTCGATGTTCCAGCGAATCAAGGCCGCCGGTCAATTCCGGGTCCCCAATCAGACGGACCGCTCTTCTCTGAACAGAATCCAACAAATGCAGTGTATGTTTGGGGATGTTACATTTCAATTAAATATACGAGGGTACTGTTTTGCGTCGTAAACAATTCATAAATCCAATTACATTTGAAGTAATTTTTACAGCACTAATTTTCTTAATGCATTTTTAGTTAATATAAGGTGACTATTTTCTCACTTATGGATGTAGCCTATTTGATTCCTTTCATGCTAGGAATATTTGTTGTTTACCGATATTTACATGAATAGCCGATGTTCGAGCATTCAAAGTGACTAAAGAAATAAGCGTACTGTCATCTGCAAAACTGTAGATTGGATTCCTGTTCCTTCCCAGCAGATCATTAATATAGATGAGAAAGAGAGTAGGAGACAGTATGGAGCCCTGGGATACACCGGCGTTGATAGTACAGGTGAAGGTAGTAAAAGAAATCCGTCGACTGCCACTCATAAAGAACGCTCTCTGAGGAACCGCGAGAGATAAACAGAACTTTTCAGACATACCAAAAGAACGTAGCTTAGTCAACAATCTGTCATACCAAACACGGTCGAATACCTTAAGGACATCAAATGTAACCGCTCGAGATTCTCCAGAGTGTTCAATTGCGTTGTTCCAAACATGTGTTACGTAGGTTAGAAGATCTCCTGTTGATTTTTGCTTACGAAACCCGTATTAATGGTTGCTAATAATATTGAATCCCTCTAGATATTTTAGAAGATTTTGATTGATAGTCTTTTCCATATCTTTCGATATTATTGAAGGCAGTACGACTGGACGGTAGTTGGCAAGGTCTTCCTGCCTTTTTTTTGGTGCTGTAGCGCATTTCCATGAGGAAGGATATATTCCCTTTCTGTAGGATAGGTGGAAAAGACTACAGAAAACCAAAGATATTTCTGAATAGGTGATTTATATTATATATACATGGTGTTGTAAAAATGGCTTAATATTTTGAAACGGGTAAATCCTCTAAATTAACGAGAAAATTGGTTATAACAAATTAAAGGAATTTTACCTTTTTCAGTTTAAAAAAGCATCTAAAGCTGCATAAACAAACTACCTTAGAAATTCAAAGCGTTAAAAACAATTATTCGCTAAAAACATACACAAAAATAATTTTATATTCCAAGACCATAATTACTGTATTTCCATTAGAAAAACTGTTTAATTTTTGTTAGTTTCATTATTGATATAACTGCTATAATGGACTATGTTGGGAATGTGGAATCTTTGGCACAATGACACTACTCAGTATATATCACCACTCCACCAAACACTTTATTTTTTGCACTCGACGCGTGTTTCGCTAGCCATGTTAGCTTCATCGGGGGCGATGACTGACTGCTGAGTCAATAGTGGTGATATATACTAAGTAATGCTATAATGGAGGATACAATATTGGGAAGAAGTAATCTGCCGGAAACAATCACTGTGTACGCAGAATAAGAACACTAAATAGGTACTACACGGTTTATATTTATTCTGAAATTTACAAAATCCTAAAATTTTACACCATTTACCATAAGCCGTCAAAAGTTTAAATTTCCAATGAAAATTGACATCGTCCCTCTTATCGTGGACAAAGATTTGCTATTTTACTAAAACTAATTTTCTGCCATCTATTTGTTTCAGGTCGGACTGGAGTGCGGCAGAACACCAGGGTAGAGGTGTTACATGCATCAATTTTTAATTATTTATTGGTGGAAAGTAAAAGTTATTATGTAGTTATTAAACAGGCATTCTTAACTGTAGGATTGACTATTAATATTTTATATTAATAAAATATTTTTGTGATTTAATTTGACGGATGTCGGTTCGCTCGTGCATTTACTATGGCGGTTATTCGATCAGCGCCAGAAGTTTTTTGGTGTCTAACTAACATTAAAATTAGAGGTGGGAGGAATTGCTACAAATATCTAGAGGTTTATAATTTTTTCATGGAGTCGAGGAATCTGAATATTATGTTATATGTAATTCTAACGAAAAAAGAATGTAAAAGTGAATTGCAAAGGGACTAAAAAAAAATACTTTGCAACTTGTATTTGTAATAGGAATACTAGGTAAATAACTTCCCTAATTTTTTGATAAAATATCAGTTTTGTGCGCGGAAAAAATTCCTAAAGGAACACTTATAAGATCACTTCGATGTCTGTCCGCCTGTCTATCTGCCCGTCTGTCTGTCCGTCTGTCCGCCCGTCTGTCTGTCCGTCTGTTACACCCGATTTTCTCCGAAACTATTTGACGCAGAAAGTTGAAATTTGGCACTAATATAAGAATTGATGGCCACGTCAGAGCCGTACAGTTTTGAAAGTTAAATTTTGACTTAAAGGGTTAGTTTTTGTAGGCGAAACGGGAAGTGAAAAAAAAAATTTTCCAGGTCATGGATTGGGGCGTCAAATGAAAGCTTACGTTCAAAAATATATATAATGTAATACTTTAGCACATTTTTCTTTGTATTATTTTTAAAAAATTGCCAAAATCACTGCCACCCTTATCTTGAAAAGTACTGATCAAAAAATTTTGAAAAACTTCTGAAAATATTCTCCACAGGGTGTAGGTGGAACGAAAATTATCACGAGTGCATTACCTGGTATCAAAATTTAAGATCATCAGTTTTCAACGAAGATCGGAAGCAAACTTTGTTGAAAACTCATTTGGGGTGTGTTTTGTGAAGTCATTGATCATTTTATACCTCCGTCACAATTTTTTTTTATTTTAGAAGCAATCAATCTACCGAACACTAACTGCGCAAGTCGGACTTGTACTTGCGGTGATTTTAATCCTTTCTAGTATTAAGCCGAACTTGTATGGTGCAGATGTTACAAACTTTGTAAGTAAATTAAATTGTACCGTTACATCTATAAAATAGACAACACAAACAACAAAAACACGTCACATTTAAAATGGATGTACTGTCAACTAAAACACTTTGTGCCTTCTAAAAAGGTCATACATTCGTTCAATGACTATAAAAAATAATCAAACGAAAAAAAAAAAAACTATTACGATAACCATCGTGATTTTCTATAAATTGTGATCACCTGCCGAGCATAAACATAAATGTGACAGCTGTCAATGGCATAAGCGAACTTCGTGGGTAATTCATAATAATCCAACTATGTTTTTAGTTGACTTTCTCCTTGGCTGCTTGTTTTATGTCCTATGGGTACTTAGACAATGCATTGGTCAATTATTTATTGTAACTTTTAAACATTCTTGGGTCCTCCTTAGACTGAAACCATATACAGAGTGTTTGTTTAGTTAATAATGCTTTGATGTTTCGTAAAGTGTTACACATGTGGAGAAACTTTAAATATACCCGTTTTGCATGTGTCTATGGGACGCATTTATAAAATATTATTATACAGGGTATTTCCTAAAAGTACGATAATTAATACTGTCGAATTTCTCGACCCATAAAGTTCTGAAAATCACATGAAACATTCGAAACTATCTTGCCTCCACATGTCCTAGATGGCGACAAATTACTTTTTATTTTATCAACAAACACAAAGGAGAAATACTTAAATTGATTCAGCCGATACTTCGTGGAAATCCATAACTAGAAGTTTTGCAAGAAGTAAAACACACAAAATTTGTAACAAACCATCTGAAGAAGCTGTCGTACAGCGAAACATGTAATGGTGTTAAAAATAAAAAATTTAGTGGAAATTTAAGTAGTGCTTTACTTCTCGCAAAACTTAAAGAAGAAATATATAATATCTGTCACTATCATCCGCAAAGGACGACTCCTGAGAACATTCAATACCCATACATAAATTTTGGACATTTTTGCGGCAACAGACCAACAGTAATAAAGATTTTGTATTGAGATTAGAGAGATTTTGCAACAATTATTTTGGTAGGGCTGCTGTGTTTATCTTTAGTTGGAACAGGCGTCCACCGTTTGAAGATTGCGCAGTAGTAAATGGAAGAAATTAAATATAAGGACACAGCTGTTATCGTTATTTGAAGCATGCGCCCACCATTCGGAGCTTGCGCAGTATTGAAAACAAAATAAGAGACACCTTTATTAAACATAACGATTTCCCTTATTTGGGAACTTAGAAGTTATTTGAAGTTCGTTATTCTTATCACTACCATGATAGGAGCTGTGTTTTTTTCCTACTGAGGTTTACAAACCACTAAAAAAATGCAAGAAAATTGAAATGGTAATCTTTTATTGCATATAACACTGACAAGAGTTAATTAGTGTTCACATTATGTTGGAATTTTGCAATCTCTGTCATAATGGTATTACAGTATGTGTAGTGCTAATTTCAAACGAAACTTTATTTATCGCACATTCATCTTACCTTGGAAATATTAAGGGGGGAGTGATAGAGACCTGCTAGACACCACTTTAATTTAGAAACTTGTGTTGACCCATCTAATACTAATAACCGGTGTTCTTAACTATGAAATATATGAAAAAAATCCCCTAAGTTTATAAAAGATGAATACTAACCTAAACCTTGCAATTCATTTCGCGTTATTACTGCGCATGCTTGAGATAATAATAAGAACAAAGGCATGTAAAAAATAAGCGTTGCAAAATCACTCTATTATTCAGTCGTTTCGTTAATTTAATGTTTAACAGTTGTGCTTTCAAAAAATATCCATTAGCTATCAGCGAGGAGAGGATGCTTCACTTGCAGTTGGGACTTGTATATTTTCAAAAATACCTATATTTTAGGGTTGTGGAATATCCTTTAAAATATGTGAGGTGCAACCCTTCAGGTTGAATCTCCTTAACATAATCTTGGTCAATCAATTGGAGATCCCAGGAGAGTGTTTGTCTAAACCTGGTAACATAATTGAGAAAGAAGTTGCCATGGAGATAACAGTGTCCCGTAAGGATTCCTGCCACCATTTTCCACCTGTTTACTTCAAATCAGGTCTCTTTACGAGAGACTGGAATTATCTCAACACTAGTGACCGGTTCCAGTCCCGGACAAACTTGTTATTCAACAGATCTGCGAAGAAATTCTTAAATATGGTTCAGGTCGCATAAATCTGATTACAGTTCCCTGTTTAGCCAGTGTGCCAGCCATCTCATTTCTATAGACACACGAATGGTTAAGTACTCAGGTTTTTTTTTCTATAAGCTAAGTTGACCAACAAGCTTTGACACTAGCTTGTCAGTTGTGGGCTGGCTCTACCCTCATTTCAAGAACATCAACGCGGCTGTACCTTCCTAGTAAAAAAATACATGTCCCATCCACTCATAAATTTCTGCATAGAAAACAAAAGCACATCCATCCCGTGACATTTAATATGAACTCATGTTATAGAATGTCACCATAGCACCCAATTAGTTTACTTTATTACATAAGCAAACATCCTGGTTTTGTCATTACAGGATTTTGTGGTAAAAAAGTGGTTATAAATAGTTTATAATTTCTGTAATTATTTAATTTTGCATATAACTACCATAAAAATATTTTATCTCATAACACGCACTTTTTTTATGTAAATAAAATAGTTAGTTTTATACATTTCAACAAGAAATATAATAAATTGTTAGCATATATTTATATTTCTACTTATCCTAGCGGGATTTCCGTCATTTTGTATGCCAGAACAATTTTAACTTGAGAATAGAGGGAAATATTCCAGACGACACGGATTTCTAACACAGCATTATACTCATGATAATCTCCGTTAGTTTAGTAAGCTATATTATTTTTAGCGATCACCAATATGGCTTTCGTAAAAATAGATCAACAGGAGATCTTCTGACTTATGTAACACATGTTTGGAACAATGCAATTGAGCACTTTGGAGAATATCGAGCGGTTGCTCTGGACATATCCAAGGCATTCGACCGTGTTTTGGCACGATGGGCTGTTGGCTAAGCTACGTTCTTATGGTATGTCGGAAAAGTTCTGTTTGTGGCTCTCATGTTTCCTCAGAGAGCGCTCTTTACGAGTGGCAGTCGACGGATTTCTTTCTAACACCTTCACTATCAACGCCGGTGTACCTCAAGGCTCCATACTGTCTCCTACTCTTTTTTCTCATTTACATTAACGATCTGCTGGAAAAGACCGAGAATCCAATCTACAGCTTTGCAGATGACAGTACACCTATCTCTTCATTCACTTTGAACGCTCGGACATCGGCTACTCAGACGAATATCCGCAGACAGCAGGAAGTCGTTCAACTTAACAAAGACCTGGAAGAAATTCTATCTTGGGGTGGGACAGTAACCAAGTGGAATTTAACGCTGCAAAAACCCAGGCGGCAGTTTTTTTTCTAAAAAAGTTAACGTTTGCTGAACCCGACATAGTTATGTGGGGCACTCCATTCCTCTAACATCGTCACTCAAATTGTTGGGCGTTAATTTGGGAGCAAATATGTCCTGGCATGAACATGTTGCAGGCATAGCAAGGAGAGCTTCTCAAAAGTTGGGAATATTATTTCGAACCAGAAAGCTTTACACTCCACAACTGTTAATTCTTTACAAAAGCTCAAATTCGACCAACTATTCTCTCTTCTTCAGAGAAGAGCTGTTCGTCTGATTGGAGACCCGGAACTGACCGTCGGCCTTGATTCGCTGGAACATCGAAGAACGGTTGGCGACTTGAGCCTATTCTACAAGTACTTTCATGGAAAGTGTTCGAAGGATGTGGCCCGCTTAATTCCTCCCAGAGCGGTGCATGTTAGAAGTACATGTCGCGCTAATACTTCACATTCGTATGAGGTTCAGCTTGTTACTCCTCGTACAACGCTCCTCAAGCAGTCTTTTATATGGAGAACATCATCCCTTTGGAATAATTTTGCCCGGGACTGTGTTTCCCACCGAGTACAATCTACAGCGATTCAAGAACAACGTGAATCGCCTTCTCCGCACACGTGTCGCTCCTGTAGCGCTTTAGGGACTTCCCTGTAGCACGTGTGCTAGACCCATAAAAAAAAAAAATATATATCATCATCATCATCATCATCAACTTATTCCATCCATAATCGGATGTAAGCCTCCCCAAGTTGTCTCCAATGAGCTTTTTTGTTTGCTTTTTGCATTCAATCATGTCTTGCTAATCTTTTTTATGTCGTTCCGTTCCATCTTGTCCGTGGTCTACCTCTGCATCGTTTGTGTTCTCTAGGCCTCCATTCAACTATACGTCGTATTCATCTGCGACATGCCCCGTCCAATTCCACCTTCATATACATATTCTTGTATTACATCTGTCAGTTTTGATCTTCTTCGTATCTCGATGTTAGGAATACCATCTAATATTTAGCATTCTCCTCTATTGCTTCTTTGGGTTACCTGAAGTTTATTTATTATACTTTTATTTAAAGTCCACGTTTCAGTGTCATATGTTAATACCGGTACATACTGATCGAAAACTCTGGCTTTTATTGTATTTCGAATGTCTAATTTAAATAGAGATTGTAACCTTCCGAACACAGACCAAGCTAACGAGACGCTTCTAACCAAGTCAGCCTTTAAATCATTTTTTGATATTCCAATTTTTTGTCCTGGCTGACCTGCTTTATTCTTGTAATTATTTAGTTGACTTTAGAAAATCTCATAGAGTATACTTTTAGTAGTTTCCACTAAAAGTTAAGTATATTCTTACATAAAATGCAAAAAAAGTGTGAATTGGTGTAGAAAAATGTATAAAAATACAGCTTCTTTTTGAAATTGGAAAAAATCAATCAAAAATAATGAAATGTTCAGATAGTAAACGCCAAATAAGCATAAAAACTTAAATAAGAGTCATCGAAACGCATTACAAATGCGAAAGAAACACCGGCAGTTTTTTATATATGCTTCTTTGAAAAATCACACAAAAACACATCTTCTAAACTACGTGCTGCTTTTTCTGAAGACACTGGAAAGAACATTTCAACTGGAACAATGAAAAAAAGGCTTCAGAATGCTTGGTTCAAAGGCTGTAAAACTAGAAAAAAACCTGACTACCGGAGAATAATAAAAAGATGCTTTTGACATTAGCCCAGAAACATGTAAGGCCTGTCTGTGGAAGTATTATTTAAAACAAATGCATATTTGTTTAATTTGAAGTAAATTGATTCAATATCTTCTACTTAATTTAATTAGGGGTCGATTTGATTATTACTGAATTTACAAGCAAATATTTCCCATAGTAGAAGTGACTGACCTGACTAATAATCTGAAGTAAAGATTTCAAAGCAATTGTTAACACAGCACATAATCCGAGCAACCTAGTTACTATCGTCATTTGTTATTAGCACCCACGTAGAAGATTGTTAGATATTATAATGGATTTTCACTGTGGCAGAAAAAAACTTGTATATCCCAAAGGTACTTAAAGAGCAGCTTGATTTATTTACCACACAATAGCATAAAGTTCATTTTGTAACAGAAATAAATAATGTAGGTATAGTTTTTATTAAAAGTACTATTGCGAAAATTCAGCTATAAATCATCCTCGCTGGTTTGGTTCCTTAATTTGTCAATGATATGTTATTTAATAATTTGAATCTACAGAGCTATTAGAAATTAAAATATAATCTTAAATAAAGCCAGAAATATATTATTAGTAGTTAAATATATCTATAAATGAATCAGCCGCGTCAACTTGCAACGATATAAAATCGGAACCGAAAAAACTGTGAATATCGCCATCATTTTGGCAATTAATACAAGAGCACCAAAATAAAATATAATAACTTAACAAAAACAATAAACAAAGCTATTACACAAGACAAAAACAAACATATAGCCAAAACTTGTGAAGAAATAGAACGGCAATCACAAAAACATGAAACTACAGATTTATTTAAAAAAGTCAAACGATTAGCGAATA
>JAHKBH010003080.1:0-13302 GCA_019049505.1 Pachyrhynchus sulphureomaculatus
TAGTTATAGCAAAAAGTTAACCACTAGTCAATAAAGGACATTGGACATTAGCGAGTTAATATATCCGAAGTACGCCGTAGACTTCGTGCTGGCATACGTAACATAGACAATTTGAACGCAATTTGTAATTTTTTGTTACGGTTAATTAAAAAATGATAATCGTAATTAAAAATAATTCTTTGCTCTTTCTTTTTTATTTATTTTTGAAAATCAACAAAATTTAATTCTATTTACATGAAGGCCAGCAACGTGCCCTCTGCACATTTTATTAGGATTTTTTTCCAAACCTGTGCGAAAGTTGAAAACATTTTTAAAAAGCCTATGAAACAATCCTCTACGATTTAAACGATATTTGTAAAAAAATTCATGACATGTGATTTATGACCTTTTATTTCTGAGGTTATAAGAATCTTGGCTTTGATTTATTTTAAGTGGTCACTCTTTCGTCAGCTATTAGAAAAGTGCCAATTCAATGACAAATTGAAGTGTTTTTTTTTTCTCAATTGGCAGTTTTTGGTCAAAAGTTGGAAAATTTAAAGAAATCTGAAAAAACTGCAGTCACTCAAAAAACCACTGATTTCAGACCCTCAATTTATAGGAATAAATTTGTTGCAAATTAGCTGTAGTATAATACCTTTCAAAGTCGAATTACCAATTACCCTGTATATATATATATATATATATATATATATATATATATATATATATATATATATATAGTCGTTACTAGAATTAATTAGTTTTATTATTATTATTTACTAGCCGGGACCGCGGCTCCGCTCGTGTGGACTTGATTCACCACTGTCGTCACTGCTTATTCCTTAAGTTACCAAACGTAATAAAATATCTCCCATTATTTCTCCTTATCTCTCAATATTTCTCCTTATCTCCCATTATCTCTACATAATTTCCATTATCTAGGCTTATCTCTGCTCATCTCCCATTATTTCTCTTTATCTCCCATTATTTCTCCTTATCTCCAATTATCTCACCTTATTTATCTAGGCTTATTTCGACTTATCTCTCAATATTTCTCCTTATCTCCCATTATCTCATGATAACTCCCATTATCTAGACTTATCTCTGCTTATCTCCCATTATTTCTCCTTATCTCACATTATTTATATTTATCTCCCATTATCTCACCTTATCTCCCATTATCTAGGCTTATATCGAATTATATAGAACATATGTATAAATTTATAAAAACAACACGTAAATCGTATAAGTGGTTCTCAAGTGATAAGCGCACTAACGGACAGACAGACAGATAGGCAGAGAGGCAGGCAGACAGACAGACAAAGAGGTTGCATTTTACATATATTCTAGATAGAAGATTATGGATAACCTGGCCAGAGAACAAATGTATGAATTAAAAAAAAAAACACGTAAATCGGATAAGTGGTTCTCAAGTGATAAGCGCACTAACGGACAGACACACAGACAGAGAGGGACGTTGCATTTTATATATATTATATTCTTCGCTACATGATATTGTTCCATATTTAATGCTTTAGGCAGTGTATTGCAAGAGAACGTGCTAGCGGCAAACTTTTCTCCGACTTGATTCACTATTATCGTCACTGCTTTCTCCTTATGTCACCTAACGTAATAAAAATGTATCCTATAACCTGGCCAGAGAACATATGTATGTTTAACAAAAAAGCACGTAAATCGGATAAGTGGTTCTCCAGTGATAAGCGCGCTAACGGACTGACGGACAGACAGAGAGACGTTGGATTTGATATATATTATAGATACTCTTTTAGCATGTTTAAAAAAAAGCACGTAAATCGGTTCTCCAGTGATAAGCGCACAAACGGACAAATAGACAGAAATACGTTGCATTTTATATATAGTATAGATGTAATAAAATATATATCTATAACCTGGTCAGAGAACATATGTATGAATTTAAAAAATCACGTAAATCGGATAAGTGGATCTCGAGGGATGGGCGCACTAACAGACAGACAGACAGACAGAGAGACGGTGCATTTATATATATTATAGATATAGATTAATAATATTATTATATAACCTGGTCAAAGAATATTTGTATGAATTTAAAAAAAAAAAGACACATAAATCGCATAATATTGTTCCATAATTTTAATGGTTTAGGCTGGGAACGCGCTAGCGGCAAACTTTTTTTCCGACTCCATTCACTATTTTTACGACACTACTCATTCCTTATGCTACCTATCATAATAAAATATAGCCTATAATCTGGCCAGAGAACATATGTATGTTTTAAAAAAAAGTACGTAAATCGGATAAATGGTTCTCCAGTGATAAGCATACTAACGGACAGACAGACAGACAAACAGACAGAAGAGACGTTGCATTTTATATATATTATAGATAATACTATTAGCTAATAAATACTGACAAAACGTCAAACTCATATTATGAAATTTCAAAAGTTACTAATGATTTATAATTTCGAAAAATATTCACGTTAGGTATCGGAACATTACGAGTACATATGAAAAAATAGAAAATTTCAGCAGTTTTTTCAAGCAAAAATAATGTACATAAAAAAAGAGACTTTTGGCAATAAGAAGTTGGTACTACACCCACCCTGTATTGCTCTAAATGGGATTTGGTTATATATTTTTAGGCCTTAATTAATCCCAATCTAGTGTTAAGAAGCGGCAATAACGCATAGTTTGAAAGTATTTTAGATAGATAGTGCATGTTTGCTAACACATAACACCAAAATTTTCGAATCGGTATGTTTAGTGGTTCTCCAGAAAACATTTAATAAACCATCCACCATATATATATTAGAAGAGATGTAAGAAACTATAACAATGAGAAAATTGAAGAAAATTTTGGAGAATAAGAAGGGTATAAAAACTTTTACGAAGACCATTAAGTGAAGGATAATTACAAATAAAAAAAAATTAGTAGATGAGAACAACCAAGTAATAACTCAAAACGAATGAGCTAAGAATGAATATAGAGAGATTCTACAAAGACCTTTATGAGAGTAAAGTACCACCACCAGACAAAAGCGAGACAGTTTGAATACGAGTAATGAATGAATGATCTGAAGATATTCCGAACATCACGAAGTACAAGATTCTTTAAATAAAATGGCAAGAGGAAGATCAGCAGGTGAAGATGGCATACTTGTCGAAATGTTACAACAGGGGAGGAAGAGCCCATAGTTTACGAATGCTAGATATATTTGTATAATAAGTGTCTCGATATGTGCAATGTGCCTCGAGACTGGGATTTCAAAAAAAGGGATAGGTCTAAATTAAGCAACTAGAGACCAATCAGCCTACTATCCATAATGTAAAAGTTATTTACGAAAATAATAACTGCCAGACTCACAAAAGAAATTGGACGCTTACCAACTCAGAGAACAAGCCGGATTTAGAAAAAGCTGGTAAACTGGACCACCTTCAGATATTAAGAACATTAATAGAAAAGTCAAATAAGTATAATTTTAAGATTTGGTGGCATTTATGGATTATGAGAAAGAGGTTTGACTCCCTTGAAATCTGGGCAACAGCTTAAAGTAGTAAAACTGTAGAAGTGGCAGCAGATACTCTCAGATTATTCAAAATATATGTATAAATATATATATATATATATATATATATATATATATATATATATATATATATATATATATATACATATATTTTTATATATATATAGTTATATATATATATATATATAATTATATATATATATATATATATATATATATAATATATATATATATAATAAAGAAAGAAAGCAAAAGTTGCCGTATCTAACAAAATTCTTAAATATAAAATTTGTTGGGGAACTCGGCAAAGGGCGTGATAAATGTTCACACAATGTTCATTAGGCCAATATTTTTCGGTCCGGGGGGACCTTCTTCAGGGCAAAAACTGAAAAGGAGGATGAGTCTACTAACTGAGAGAACTTGGGCAAAAATTAAATTATTCAAATTATTACTATTATTAATATTATTAATAAACTTATGTAGAAAGTACAGTGAAATATAAGATGTAATTTAAATAAAAAATAAAAATAAAAATAAAAACACTCACATGAATAGTGAGGAGTTGAGTTAACATGAATGGCCATAAATTAGCTTGTAACATAGAAACGACTAAACAATCCATTAAAGTAAACACTATAAACTAATACATAACGTTAAAAAGATCAAATTTAAAATCAGGGATGTGTTTGAAAACCCTGGATGCTGAAAAACATTTTTAATTATTAATTAATTCACCCGAAATAACCACCTGTAGCCGGGCGCCATTGCACAAAATGAATGACACACCACTGACAAAAGACAGTTACCTGACAGAGATAAAGGGACTTTTTTGAAAACCTAAAAACCGTATATATCTATATCTATATATATCATTCCCTGAATCCACTTAGGTAAATCTCAGTAGGCGCGTCCATGTTGCGAGGGTGGGCCCTACTCTGTTGGTAGGTGGCTGAGTTCTACTGGGGACCCAGTATAGCGGGTTATAACGCTTTTACCCGTGCCCAGGGATACGGGTGGAGTTGAAGGTGGAGAAGAAGGACTTCAACACAGCGGATCCGGCGTAAGATTAAGGGCAACCCTGCTTCTAGGAATGGTTTAGAAGAAAAGCAGCGTCTGCACCAGAATGGGTCGGCTGGCAAATAGCGACTGAACTTCATGTCTGGAGCGGCTGATTTAAATACAACACCGAATGTAACGGAAACCCACGCTGTTTACTTCCCAGGATATCACTATGGCGAGGAAACAAAGAAAGACGGCCCCTAATCTTGGGGAGCCCTTCAGTGGGCAAGGGGGTGCTAAGAATACCCCGACTCCGGGTAGTGAAATCCAAATTGCGAATCGCGACATGGAATGTGAGGACCCGGTATGCGCAGGGAAAACTCTATAACTTAGTGAAGGAAATAAAAAGGACTGAACATAGACACAATCAGTGTTAGCCAAGTGAGATGGGCATGGGTTTGGTTCATATAAGCACGAAGATAGAACGCTTCACTACTCGGGATGGCGACGACTCTGGTGACAGATCATAAAAAAATGTAGTAGGAATATTCCCTATATTATCACACCTTGTCAAATATGTAATAAATTGTGTCCCAATATCTGAAAGGATCCATACTCCTTAAACTCAAGGGCAATCCATTTGATATTAACATACTGCAAATTTATGCACCAACATCAGAGAAATAATATGACAACGAAGTTGATTCCCTCTATAGTCAAATGACTAACATCATGAAAAACTTGAGAAGATAAGGCGTAACTTACGTTATGGGGAGGACTTTAAGGTAAAGGCAAAAAATCGGTAAAGGTGTTAGAGCGAATCTGGCTGGTCAGTATGGTTTGGAGGAGTCTAATGATTAGGGGAGACAAGCTTTTTGAATTTTATCAAGAGCATAACTTAGTGGTATCGAATACTTAGTTTTAAATTCTCAAAAAGCGGTTATATATAGCTGGAAAGCACCAATTGATAGTCCACAGCACACATAGTGTGAAATCAAGTAGATTTCATGTTAGTAAACCAACTGTTCAAAAACAGCATAAAAAGGATCTGTGCTTACCCAGGTGCCGATATCCATTGGTTGCCAATATCGTCGTAAACTTTAAAAAGATAGAAAGGAAATCACGTTTAAGAACCTTGCACGCATCTGAACGGACAAGAATGTTAAAGAAGACATCAACAACCAGATCCATAACATCACTCCTGTTGCAAGTATTAACGAAGCATGGAATAACATAAAGAACAAACTGCAGGAGGTTGTTTTGTGAAATATTCAAGAACAACACCATACGCACCCAACTGAACACTTTGGAGAATCTCGAATGGTTGCTATTGACATATTCAAGGCATTCGAATGTCTGAAAAGTCCTGTTTGTGGCTCTCATGTTTCCTCAGAGAGCGTCCTTTACGAATGGCAGTCGACGGATTTCTTTCTAACACCTTCACTATCAACGCCGGTGTGTCCCAAGGCTCCATACTGTCTCCTATTCTCTTTCTCATTTAGACTAACGACCTGCTGGAAAAGACCGGGATCCAATCTACAGCTGTGCAGATGACAGTATGCTTATCTCTTCATTCTCTTTGAACGCTCGGACATCGACTACTCAGACCAAAAATCCGCAAACAGCAGGAAGTTATTCAACTTAACAAATACCTTGAAGAAATTCTATCTTGGGGGTGATAGTAACCAAGTGGAATTTAACGCTTCAAAAACTCAGGCGGCAGTTTTTTCTAAAAAAGTTAACGTTGCTGAACCCGACCTGCGCGTTAATTTTGGGAGCAAATATATCCTGCGAGCGTCTCAAAAGTTGGGAATATTATTTGGAACCAGAAAGCTTTACACTCCAAAGAACTGTTAATTCTTTTCAAAGCTTAAATTCGAATAACTATGGAATACTGCTCCATGTTTGGGGCTCCGCTCCCAAACATCTATTCTACAAGTATTTTCATGGAAAGTGTTCAAAGGATGTGCCCCGCTTAATTCCTCCCAGAGCGGTGCTTGTTAGAAATACATGTCGCGCTAATACTTCACATCCGTATGAGGTTCAGCTTGTTACTCCTTGTTAACGCTTTCAAGCAGTCTTTTATATGGAGAACATTATCTCCTTGGAATAATTTGCCCAGAACGGTGTTTCTCACCGAGTACAATTTACAGCGATTCAAGAACAACGTGAATCGCTTTTTTTTCCGCACACATGTCGCTCCTGTAGCTCTTTAGGGACTTCCCTGCAGCATGTGTGCTAGACCCATAAAAAAAATCATAAGATTTTTTTTTCAGTTTTGAGTAGCGATAACTAACAATTTGAAGCTTAATTATTTTTAGCTCCACTTGTGACGGATTTAAGCGTTATAGTAGTTACTTCATATTAATCATGCTATACATTTTTTTATTTGTCTTGGAATCGAGGAACCAATACTTTTAATTGGTCAACCATGTAAGCAATTAATGAGGTGAGCGGGTGTTTTCATGTAGAGGCGTTGTTTCATATATATGTTCCTTGAGTTGAGAAGTCTGAATATTGTATTTGTTTTTCATTATTTTTCAGATTAAACAGAAGTGGAATGTAGAGGAAAATGTCAGGATTCAGTTGTCTAATATCTCCTGAAGCTTTTCCTTTGGTACATTTTTTTTTTTGTGATTAGTTATATCCTATAAAGTACCGAGTAGTTTGTGAAAGTCAAATTCAGTTCTTAATTTAGAACTACGTGTTCCAAAGTAGGTATTCGATAAGTCACATTACTACCGAGTTTTTCACAACTACATAGGCAAACAAGGTTATCGTTTTTTATCTCTGTTTGTGTGTACCCGTATTCGTAAAATCCTTCGTCGAGGCTTAACTTCTGGGTATATTTATCGAATGAGGAACCAAAAGATTACTCATCATTTCTGAGTAACACTGGCTGCATAGTAATACCGAAAATTCATATGTTATCCTCTCTGATATCAAAAATGATGAATTAATGAACTTGAATATCAAATGGAAAGACGAGAATTTCAAATATATATATATATATATATATATATATATATATTTATATATATATATATAATATATATATATATATATATATATATATTTATATATATATATATATATATATATATATATATATATATATAATATATATATATATATATATATATAATATATAAATATATATATATATATATATATATATATATATGTATATATACATATATATCATATATATATACTATATATATATATATATATATATATATATATATATATATATATATATCGGGTCTTCCATTAAGGACTTGAAAGTTAAAATTTTTTTAAATAAAACGCAACCCATTTGAGACATTTCGAAAATTTTACTATCGGCTTGAAGTACAATCAAACATTTATGTATGGAATTCGACTTCATTCATATGTCCACCACGGGCACGTTTTGCAGCGGTCGATTCGTCGAACCCAATTTTCGGATGAGTCGGCCACACATTTCGACGGAAACGGCCGCTATCTCTCTTTCAATATTGGCTCTGAGCTCCTCTAACGACGCAGGCTTGTTAGCATAGACCAATGATTAACGTACCCCCATAAAAAGAAGTCTAGAGGTGTTAAATCACACGATCTAGGCGGCCATTCGACGGGACCATTTCTCGATATAACGGCGTTCATCGAATTTAGATTGCAGTAAGTCGATTGTTACAACCGCTGTGTGGCTTGTGGCGCCGTCTTTGTTGAAACCACATATCATTACGTGTCTAGCCCATGCAATTGATCAAAGAAATAACGTTGCAACATGCCTCTGTAGCGATCTCCATTGACTGTAACGTGACGGTTTATTTTCATCAACGAAAAAGAACGGCCCAATGTACATGACCACCCCCGGCATGACAACCGCACCAAACAGTAATTTTTTGTGGATGAAGTGATGTTTCTTCAAGCACATGAGGGTTTTCACCTGACCTATAAACGTATATTCTGTTTTGTTGACGAAGCCGTTTATCCAAAAATGCGCTTCATCACTAAAGATGATTTTGCGATGAAACTGGTCATCTTCTTCCAACATTTCTAGAGTCCAATTCGAGAAACGTACGTCGCTTCATATGATCGAGTGGCTTTAGTTCTTGAGTTAACTTTTAACTTATAAGGTGCAGGCCCAAGATCATTTCGCAAAATTCGCCACAGTGTGGTCTGAGCGATGCCCAATTCTTGAGAAACGCCATGAAATCGACTGTTTTTGGTTCGTTTGAGATGGACGCTTGAAGCGGCAGCAATATGTCTGGCCACTATTCGACCAACCCGTTGTCTCACTGGCAAACGGAACATCCAGCAGCGAATATGTTAACTCAAATTTCTTCACTAGACTATGAATTGCTTGTCTACTGGGACGAGAATTACGACCAAAAATTGGCGTTAACGTTCTTAAAGTTGCAGTCACCGAGTCCAAATTTTGTAGTAAATTTTAATTATTTGTAAACGTTGTTCGGTTCGTAAAAGTACTTCATCATGTTGATGAAAAATGTTGACTTTACTGATCTTTTGACGTTGACAGTTCGGTGATTGGCTTAAGGGTGCGTTCAACAGTGAAATTTCAAAGTTGTCAAGTCCCAAATGGAAGATCCTTGATATATATATATTATATATGGAATATATATATATATATATATATATATATATTATATATATAAATATATATATTTCAATTTCTTTTGGCTTCTTATGGCCCTTTTGTTTTAAGGTTAGAGAAATTACATCATGTTCTAGTTAGAAGTTTATTGAAAACGTTTCGCCTATTTGTAGGCTTCTTCAGTTCATCTAAAAATTGAAATTTTCAATCAATATACATTTTCCTCTCCCTTTTTTACATTTTTTAAGATTTTAAATTTTTGATTTTACAGGATTGTTTTGGATGTTTATAGGATTGCACAAATTTTTTAGTTATGAATATAAAAATTATTAAACTTATAATACAATGTAAAAGGTGAAATAATAAAAATACACATACATATATACATAAAAACTTACATGTGGGGGTTCAACGAAGGCACACTTAACATTCTTTAAAAGGTTTATTGCTAAGACGGTCCCATTTTTTAAATTGAGTTTAGACATGTAATAGGGAACGAAAGTCATTCTTTGGTTTGTTTATGTGTTTTTATTTATTAACTGTTATTGAGTTATTATGAGAAGAGTCCGAAATAAATATGACTCAGACCCCTAACGTCGCTTTTGTCGTTTATATTGTTTTTTTCTTTATTAATACAAAATCATTTCATGGATTGATCTTTTAAATAATTTGATTCTTTTTTTAAGATTCTGTATTTTTTAAAATCAAAAAAGTCACAGTTAAAGCCTTCAACCAATTCAACAAAAAATTATAATTCACCATCGAAACAGAAGATCAAAACAATGCCATAAACTTCCTAGATCTAACTCTAATAAGAGAAAAAAACAAAATAAATAGCAAATGGTACACAAAACCAACAAGTTCTGGAAAATATCTAAACTACCATTCACATTACCTTTAAATTTTAAGAAAAATACCATTATAAATTTAATTGACAGAGGCTTAAAACTAACATGTCCTAAATACAGAGCAGAAATAATAGAAAAAATAAAAACTATCTTAACCAACAACAATTACCCGGTTAATCTAATTAACAAAGTTTTAAAAACCAGAATTCATAAATTATATAATACTCTAGATAAACAACCAAAACAAAGAATAGCTACAACACACATATCCATGTCATATATTCAAGGACTTTCAGAAAGAATTAAGGCAGTCCTCAAAAAACATAATTTAACTATTTGCCACAAAACGCATAACTCATTAAAACACCTTTTTACCCCCCTTAAAATCCAAAATACCCTACTGAAACAATCAAACCCCATATATTCCATTCCTTGTCAAAACTACAACGGCTATTACATCGGCATGACTAAACAACATCTACTGAACGGCCATAACCATGATAAGAATAACCCAACAGCTCTATCAAAACACGTTCAACAAACCAAACACTCTTTTGATTTTGAAAAATACAAGAATCTTAAAAAAAGAATCAAATTATTTTAAAAAATATCAATCCATGAAATGATTTAATAATAAAGAGAAAAAAACAATATAAACGACAAAGCGACGTTAGGGGTCTGAGTTCATATTTATTTCGGACTCTTCTCATAATAACTCAATAACAGTTAATAAATAAAAACACATAAACAAACCAAAGAATGACTTTCGTTCCCTATACATGTCTAAAGTTAGTTTCAAAAATGTGACCGTCTTAGTAATACCTTTTAAAGAATGTTAAGTGTGCTTTCGTTTCAACCCCTACATGTAAGTTTTTATGTATATTTTTATGTGTATTTTTATTATTTCACCTTCTACATTGTATTATAAATTTAAGAAATTTATATATTCATAACAAAATTTAAAATCATAAAAAATTTAAATAGGTAGGAGAATGTATATTGATTGAATATTTCAATTTTTAGAAGAACTGAAGAAGCCTACAAATTAGGCGAAACGTTATCAATAAACTTCTATAACTAGAACATGATGTAATTTCTCTAACCTTAAAACAAAAGAACCATAAAGCCCAAAAAAATTGAAAAAAATATGTATTCATTATTCCCAAGGTTCAAGAAAGAATTCAACCCAAATTATATATATATATATATATATATATATATATATATATATATATATATATATATATATATATTATAGGGTAGACCGAGGAGAATCGGATCACAGGGCGAATCGGATCAAAATAAGAAATCGGTTGATATTTTAAATATCGCATTGACATGGAACGCACCCAACTGGCGTCTTACGTCCTCCTCTCACCCCGCCCCTCCTGACATAGGCAGTATTTCGATCCCGCTTGTACATCAGTGTCGGCGTCGCTCGCCAGGTACTCGGACGTTTGTGTGTGTGATGCAATTTGGCGCTCATCTAAGGTAGGTACTTACAATTTCTTTGTGCATATTAAGGATTTGTATTAAAACTTCAAATTTAATGGTTTATATTGTTTAGCAAGGCGTCTGTTTTAGAGAACCGATTCACTTTTTAAGTATAATCTTAGAGGTTAATGTCTAAAATATTTATTTCAAAAGTTTTAAATACGGGGCTAATTGGATCATGTCATCAGGGGCGAATTGGATCACTCTTTAAACTGATTTATTACATGTATGTGGTTATTGATTCATATTTATTTTATTGTAGATGGTTCGCACGTACAAAGAAAGACTGATGCAGGAAAATGGTCTCAGAAAAAATGATTAGAGGGCTGCAAATAAAGTCCTGGCCAAACAGTTAACTTTACGTTCGGCTGCTGCTGAAATTTTCGAATTACCGTACAGAAGCTTACAAAGAAGAGTCTCTTCTCTTTATCCAGAGGTGTCATTAAGCGTCGAGGTGGACAGTCAGCTTTAGACAAGAACGCAGAAAAGACGTTAGCTGACCGGCTGTTGCACTGGCTTTGGAATTACACCCAAGCGGTTCGTAAATACGCGTTTGAATTTGCAGAACGTCAAAAAATAAAACACAAATTTAACAGAAGAGCAGGAATGGCTGGCCAGGACTGGTTTCATCGCTTTATGGAAAGAAATAAGAAATTAACTATTCGGAAGCCGGAAGGCCTGTCAAGAGCAAGGATTGATGTTATGAAAAAGGAAAAAATTGGCAGAATTCTTTAAGACTTTGGAAACAGTAGTAGACAACAAAAATTTAAGAGGAAGACCTGAATGTGTGTACAATGTGGACGAAACAGGGATACCGCTTAATAATTACCCACCCAACATTATAGCCCAGAAAGGTGCAAAATATGTCGTCAGCATGACGAATGTTTGAACGAGGTGAAAATGTAACCGTCCTAGCCTGTATGCATGCAATAGGGCAGTACATACCTCCATTTGTTTTGTTTAAAGGTCTGCGTAAACGAGACGATTTCTTCATAGGTATGCCACCTGGTACTGAAGTTGCCATGACAGAAAAGGGCTGGGTAACTGAAGAAGCTTTTAAGTTGTGGTTGCAACATTTTAATCACTACCACACCCAAGGCAAAGTAATTCTAATTTTGGATGGACACGCATCTCATAAAAGCTACTCAGTGGTAGACCTATGTGACTCTTTCGAAATTGAGTTTATTCTTCTTCCTCCACACACGTCACATGTCCTGCAACCGCTCGATGTATCGTTTTTCAAACCATTCAAATCAAATTATCACCAACAAGCTACATCATAGCAACATTCACATCCAAATCAAGGAATCACAAAAGTCGCTTTCGGGGGACTTTTCAAACAGGCTTGGAACTAGGCTGCCACTGTTGGGAACGCTGTAAAAGGCTTCGAAAATACTGGAATATTTCCATTAAACGCCAATGTAATACCTGACCACAAGTTTTATCGGTGATCAAGAGTCGGACATTGTGGAGTCCCCCCAAGTCCAATCTACGATTTACTCAACTGGTGCAACCACAAGGTCCAATCTTCAAGTACAGAACAAGTCCAGCCACAAATACAGGTACAAGTCCAAGCCACAAATACACAACCAGTTGATGATACAGTGCTAGCCGACAAGTTTCACAACAGTCTGACAGTGCCCACTCATCCACCAGTGCAGGGATATTTAAAGAAATTCTTGCATTACCTTTGAAGTCACCAACCACGTCTAAGAGAATTCTTAAAAAAATTCAAAACCGGTCTTGCATTTAACCTCATCTCAGAGTAAGGTTAATCTTCTCGAAAAAGAAACAAAAGAAAAAACTTTAAGATAGACAAGAAAGCTTTGAAAATACGAGAAAGGCTGAGGGAA
>JAHKBH010003081.1:0-10000 GCA_019049505.1 Pachyrhynchus sulphureomaculatus
TAAAAACTTCAAAAATGATGATGTCAAATCGCAAAAAATAATAGATCAATTTTTTCAGATTTTTTCCACGATTTTTTCTCTATTTAACCTTCAAATGACCTCTGGGAAAAGGCGTAAGGTCAAACAAACTACGGATTCGGACTCAGGGACCTCAAAAACATACGCATGAAGTTTTTTCAGATTTTTCCTACGGTTTTTTCTCTATTTGACCTTCAGATGACCTTCAAATGACCTCTGGGAAAAGGCGTAAGGTCAAACAAACTACGGATTCGGACTCAGGGACCTTAAAAAACATACGCATGAATTTTTTCAGATTTTTCCTACTTGGTTCAGTTTTTTTAAGATAAAAATCAGAAGTTTTATGATCGTAGGCTAACAGTTATTTTGTTCCATATATAAAAATATATATATATTAGTCCGTCCCTTATTTTCAGACTTCTTTTTTTTTAATGCATAGGGCTTAATTTTGTAAGTTTTATTCTAAAATCGTCCCATAAATTTCAACTTATTTGGAGCACTAAAACCCGTGACGACTTGCATCGAACAAGTTCATACAAGTAACGCGAGAGAAGCGACAGGCACTCGATTTATTTGTCATTTTAATACGTTTTGTCCGACTATTCAAAAGCATTGTTTTATTTTTCCAAGAAGACAGTGGAATTGAAAGTGCTAAAAAAAAGTGTTTTCTTCGTACAAAATTACAGTCAAATCGACAAGTTCCTGCAGTTTTGTTTTTTAACATTCGTGAAGTCAAGTTAACTATGCGTGAAAGCGCAAATCTTGTTATTCGCGAGTGTATCATATTCTGGGAAAAATCAAGAATACCTACAAAATCAGTACCTAACTGTGTAAAGAAACTTGTGGATCTTTATCATGTTTAGCGAGAGCTACAAAAAAAAGCAAGAAAACCAAAAATGTTTTTAAGCGTCGCGCAGAAATTTTCCAAATAGATTTGGATAACTTATTTAGAATCGTTTTTTTTTTTTTTTTTTTTTATTGGTCTAGCACACGTGCTGCAGGGAAGTCCCTAAAGCGCTCCAGGAGCGGCACGAGTGCGGAAAAAAGCGATTCACGTTGTTCTTGAATCGCTGTAAATTGTACTCGGTGGGAAACACAGCGCTGGGCAAATTATTCCAAAGGGATGACGTTCTCCATATAAAAGATTGCTTGAAAAGCGTTGTACGCGGAGTAACAAGCTGAACCTCATACGGATGCGAAGCACCAGCGCGACGTGTATTTCTAACATGCACCGCTTTGGGAGGAATTAAGCGGGCTACATCCTTCGAACACCTTCCATGAAAATACTTGTAGAACAGACTCAAGTCGCCAACCGTTCTTCGATGTTCCAGCGAATCAAGGCCGCCGGTCAATTCCGGGTCCCCAATCAGACGGACCGCTCTTCTCTGAACAGAATCCAACAAATGCAGTGTATGTTTGGGAGCGGAGCCCCAAATGTGGGAGCAGTATTCCATAGTTGGTCGAATTTGGGCTTTGTAAAGAATTAACAGTTGTTGTGGGGTGCAAAGCTTTCTGGTTCTAAATAATAATATTCCCAACTTTTGAGAAGCTCTCCTTGCTATGCCTGCAACATGTTCATGCCAAGACATATTTGCTCCCAAACCAACGCCCAACAAATTGAGCGACGATGCCAGGGGAATGGAGTGCCCCGACATAACTATGTCGGGTTCAGCAACGTTAACCTTTTTAGAAAAAACTGCCGCTTGGGTTTTTGTAGCGTTAAATTCCACTTGGTTACTGTCACCCCAAGATAGAATTTCTTCCAGGTCTTTGTTAAGTTGAACGACCTCCTGCTGTCTGCGGATATTCGCCTGAGCAGCCGATGTCCGAGCGTTCAAGGTGAATGAAGAGACAAGCGTACTGTCATCTGCAAAGCTATAGATTGGATTCCCGGTCTTTTCCAGCAGATCGTTAATGTAAATGAGAAAGAGAGTAGGAGACAGTATGGAGCCCTGGGGCACACCAGCGTTGATAGTGAGGGTGTTAGAAAGAAATCCGTCGACCGCCACTCGTAAAGAACGCTCTCTGAGGAAACATGAGAGCCACAAACAGAACCTTTCAGACATACCATAAGAGCGCAACTTAGCCAACAGTCCATCGTGCCAAACACGGTCGAATGCCTTGGATATGTCAAGAGCAACCGCTCGAGATTCTCCAAAGTGTTCAATTGCGTTGTTCCAAACATGTGTTACATAAGTCAGAAGATCTCCTGTTGATCTATGTTTACGAAAACCATATTGGTGATCGCTAATAATATTGAATCGTTCAAGATATTTTAGAAGATGCTCATTGATAACCTTTTCCATGACTTTCGATATTATTGAAAGCAGTGCAACTGGTCGGTAGTTATTTGGCAAGGTCTTTTTACCTTTTTTAGGTATCGGCTGAACCGTGGCACATTTCCAGCAGGACGGAAATATTCACTTTCTGTAGGATAGGTTAAAAAGTCTACAGAAAACTGGTGTTAGTTCCCTTGCACAGTTTTTGAGAACTATGGCAGGTATTCCGTCAGCGCCAGAAGCCTTCTTGGTGTCTAGCTTCATTAAAATACGCTTTATGATGCGCTGTCTGAAAACAACATCGGGCATCCTTGACTGCAATATGGGAATAGTAGGTGATGTTTTTCCTTGGAAATCGACAGTAGAATGTGAAGCAAAGAGTTCAGCCAACAAGTTCGCTCTCTCAACAGGTGTGGTTGCAATGGAATTATCTGGCCGTGTGATGGTATGGTGGTGGATTTGGTAAAATTTTAACTAACTGCCTTAGCGACTGCCCAAAAGGACCTGGAATTGTTGGGACAAGCGAGGTACATGACGAAACCTTCGACAGAATGAAAATATATGATTAAAAAATTAGTTTTGGAGCGACAGAGAGAACCAGGGCGATCCGGTTGCTTAGTAGGTGTAGATAAAAAATTAGCTGAAAAGGAAGAAGGCCAAAGCAGAGAAAAAAAAGAGAAAAAAAAATTTCATCGAAGGCCACATCGACTTCTTTAATACTGGACCACTCGCCCGAAGAATTACAAGATCTTCTCAGCTCTGATGAAAGTCCGGATAAGCTTTTACCTAAGTTTTCTAATACTATGTCCTCTGAAACGTCTTTAAAAACAGGAAGAAAGGATTTCATCACGCCTAAACTGGTTGCAGTTTTTGATAGATGCCAGTTGAGCATTAGGGACTGCGTTTACATCCTTCAGGCTACATAGGTCTAGGACTTAATATTGACGAATTTCCGATAAACAAATCTTCAATTCATTGTATTCGGACACAAATAAGGAAAGACGGAGCAGAATCCATAAAATCTGATTTTCAGAATTATGTACCCGAAATAGTCACCGTTCATTGGGATGGCAAATTCTTACCCGGTATAAACGTCAGAAGTTCTAAACCAGAGCGACTGCCAATACTCATTTCCGTTGGAGATAGGAATCAACTTCTTGCTCTGCCCAAACTAGAAAGTTCTACGGGTAATGCCCAAGCCACAGCCGTTTAAAACGAATTTTATGACTGGAATAATTTCACGTCGATAAAGAATAAAAATCTATTTTCCCCCTTAAAGACCGAAAGCGATTTTCCACAAGAAAATATTTCTTCGTGGGAAGAAAACACTACTTTTTGTGTAACCTAAAAGGAAATGTCTTTCTTTAAAGGCTGTGAATGATGCAGCTGAAAGAGCTGTCAAACTAATGCAAGATTTTCACGGATTGATCACAGCAGATGAAGAACAGATTCAGTTTCTTTTACGATGCGTGCAAGAACACAGAAAACTGTATTCAGTCTGTAAAAAAGAATCCCTGAAAAGAAAACATCCAAAGTAATTTGGGACTATATTATTCACAGTTGTCTGGATTACTTTATTTTCCTAATTACTCCATGTTAGAGTATTAAAATCATATAATCAGGTACAATAATAATTTACATGTTTTTAAAAAACTTTGAAGTGTAGTCGGTACGAGTTAGCATTGACGTAGGTGGACAAAATTTCACATGTAAGTAAGTTGTATTTTGAAAACAATTAAAGGATATGCATTTTAAAGTGGGAAATTTTTTTTCTCATACAAGGGACGAACTAATATACTAATATACTAAATATATATATATATATATATATATATATATATATATATATATATATATATATATATATATATATATATATATACTGTTTTCTAATTTGGCAGGTTAGTCTTGTGTCGATAAATTGTATGATGGCCTTGACGAAGGTTAAACTGCTCCTACACCCATCTGAAGCAAAAGTGTAGATTTATGCTGATATTTCAGTGTCCGTAGGTAATATCATATATAGTCAAAAATATTT
Source organism: Pachyrhynchus sulphureomaculatus (assembly GCA_019049505.1). Classification (NCBI taxonomy): domain Eukaryota; kingdom Metazoa; phylum Arthropoda; class Insecta; order Coleoptera; family Curculionidae; genus Pachyrhynchus; species Pachyrhynchus sulphureomaculatus. The sequence goes on from JAHKBH010003081.1 coordinate 4,336, forward strand.
AGAACGACATTCTTTATCACCTTCTAACATATTCACATCCTTCTTTCGGGACAACGGGAAAAATACGAAGAGGGTTTTAAAAATCCCAATAAATCTTTAATATGTCTCTATATTTGGTGAATTTGAAAAAGAAAAATTTATGATGATTATTGTAAACTTTGTTTGAAAAAAATTTAACAGTGCCGCCGGTCCCCTATTTTGATGCTTTGATTTAACGTGATTTTCAATTAATAATTACATTTATTGTAAACAAATGAACGGAAAAATTAAATATTCTCTATTTAGCCAAATAATCGGTGAGACACACTAAACGAAATTTCATATGTTGCAAAAAAACGCACTCTTTTCTATTATAATTCAGATTATTTTGACAATTTAAATACGACTCTAGTTTTCCTACCGGGATTATAGTTTGTTTAGTGATGGATAGTATATCAGAAAATCAAACGAAACAAAAAATTACTTATTCTTTTTCAGATGCACTGTCCCCGTAGAACGTTAGCTACCATCAATGCAATTTGGACCACACTAACTGCCCTACCAAAATGTGCATTGATGCCGTACCAGTCACGCAAGTTTTTTAGCTATGATGTTTCTTCGGGTCGACTGTACGCCTTCCTACTATCTTGTCTTTCGTGATGTTCTACAGTATCAAGGATCTCTATATCTTTGTGAAGCTATGTGTGAAGTGTTACGGACCTTGTCAAACCGCGATATATTTTAAGTATTCCCCTCTAACACCACAGCTTCTAAGCTTTTTATTTTTCTTTTTTTGGGCGTCCAGGCGTCCATGCCCTACAGTAAGGTAGAAAATACATAGCAGCAAACTAATTGTATTTTCAAGGACAGAGTAAGGTCTCTACCACCCAGTAAGTTACCTGTCTTTCTGAAGCAATCACGGACTTGTTTTATTCTCGATCTAGCTTTGTTCTTGTTGTTCCCATCGCTGTTTAGTTGGCACCCCAAGTATCCAAAATTCTGTATTTGCTCTAAACAGGTGTCTACTATTTTGAAGTTTGTCGAAACATGAGACTGTTTACTGATAACCATTACTTTCGTTTTCATAATGTTGATACCTAACCCTGTTTCCAGACACAATTTATTTACTCTATCCAATAAGTTTTGCAAATCATCTGAGTTTGTAGCCGAGAGAACCGTGTCGTCTGCTTGTGTTATCTGTTATTTATCCCCTTACTGTTAATAATGCGGACCTCTTTTTTGCCTAATAAAGCTGTTCTGAAAATGCTTTCTGAAAAATTGTTGAATGAGATGGGAAACAAGATGCATGCCCATCTCACTCCATGGTTTATAGCAATTTGCTGCCACTTCTCGTCTTCGAATCTCACTGTTGCCGTTTGATTCCAATATAAGTTAGCAATGAAGTGAATGGCTTTATTATATTATTATCTAAATGATTTGTGTTGTGATTAAAATTGAGGGTATAATGTTAAAAAATTGCGTTACAAGAAAATAAAATTTTGTGAAAAATATAAATATTATTTCTTTATACCTATTTAGAATCCTAATATCAAGTTTAATATTAGAATTATTTTATTTGGACTCCTTTTTCTACATCATAAATACGACGGTCAAAAAAAAAAAGAAAGCTGTCTAGAGTACAGGTCAATCAGGAGAGATGAAGCGTACCAAAGATATAAAAGAATATGAACAGAAACCCACGAATTAGTAAGAAGACACACAAAAAAATTAGAATCAGACTATAGTCAACAAAAACAAATATGGAGATTCATAAGACAGCAAAGAATTGAGATAAAAGATCTAATAGAGTATACACACGTGAAAAAAGGGACGTATGTAGCATATCTTACACAATTATATAAAAGAGAACAGAGTATCACACTACCACAAACACCAGATATAATTATAAACAAAGAAGCATATATAATGGAAGAAGACGTAATAGAAGCACTGGAAAAATTAAAAAACTGTAAATTTCCAGACCAAGACCAAATAGCGAATAAGCTACTAAAATATGGGGGACACTCTCTGGTTAAGGAACTCCAAACACTTATATAGAGAATTGTAAGATCGAATAGAATCCCAGACGAATGAAGAACAGCAATAGTTATACTGATGCACAAGAAGGGAGAAAAAAAAGGATCCAAATAACTATAGAAACATAAATCTGCTAAATTGTACACTGAAATTAAAAGCAATAGTTATTACAACAAAAATAAACGCGAGAATACAACTGAACGAAGAACAGCAAGGATTTAGAAGTGGGCGCTCATTCACCGATGCCGTATTCATGTGAGACAAATAAAAGAAAAATCCATAGAATAAAATATTCCAGCATACTTGTGCCTAATAGACTTAAAAAAAGATTTCGACAATGTATAAATAGAAAACCTTATTCATCTATTACATAACAGAAACATCCCATTAGATATAATCAAAACTATCGAAAATATATACAAAGACAATAAAGTAGTAGCAAGTTTCGCAGAAGGAATGACAGAACCAATCAATCTGGAATCAGGCAAGGATACTCTTTAAGTCCTCTTCTGTTTAATTTGTCATAGATGAAATCATAAAGAATATCAAAAGAAAGAAGGGATATAGAATGGGTAACAGAGAACTTAGAATTATATATTAGGCAGATGACGCGATAATAATGGCTGAGACTGAGAACGATCTCCAAAGGCTGCTAGATGAATTCTATACAGCAGAAAAACAATATAATATCTCAACTAAAAAATCAAGACAATACTAATAGCAAAAGGTGCAAGGTGGTGGTGGAAGATAAACCAATAGAACAGGTGGTTACCTGCGCATCAAAATATCTAGTATCGGAAAAATCGAGGAAGAAGTAAAATAACAACTCAACAAGGCTAATAAGATAGCGGGATGCCTCAATGATACCATATGTAGAAATAAATCCTCTCCGTTAAAACCAAAACAAGGATATACAAGAGTTTGATACGACCAGTAATGACGTACTCATCTGAAACAAGACCCGATACAAGTATAACACAGAGGATGCTGGAATCAACTGAAATGAGAATATCTAGGAGAGAAGGAGAGTACAAACAAGACACTGAGAGATAGAGAAAGATGTGAAGACAATAATGTAGTATAAAAAATATCAACCACTTGATAATAAGAAGAAAAATAGAATGGAATCAACACATAGGAAGAATGGCAAATAACAGACAAGTTGCCGAATGGAAAAAGATCAATAGGATGTTCACGAAAGAGATGGAGCAACGATATATAAATCTGAAAACCAAGAAAACAGGTAATAGTGCCTAGCTCTACATCGGAAGAAAAAGAAGATAAATACGGCAAATAATCTACCAACTATTATGTTAAAATCTATGCGATTTGTCATATATAATTAAAACGCTCATGTGTTAAGGAACAGTTATCAGCTACCTATAAGACAGTCAGGCGGGCAAGCATGGTTGCACGTCTAGGAGGCATATGTTGTAATGTTCATTCCATAGGCGTAATACACCTGACGCCATTAAAGTTCTTTTTTTTTCTTAACTCAACATTTAAAAGTAAAAAAAAAAAAAAATTACCAGGTCATCGGATGGGGTGTCAAATAAAAGCTTGTGAAAACAAGAGGTCAAATATCTATATAATGTAATACTAGCGCACACTTTTCTTTGTATTATTTTTAAAAAAATTGTCAAAAATCGCTGTCCCTCCCTTATCCTGAAAAGTATTGATAAAAAATTTTTAAAAAATTCTGGAATATGTTCCACAGGGTGTAGATTGAATGAAAATTATCACGAGTGCATCACCCTTATTAATTTGTCTGGGATATAAAAAAATAAAAAATTCAAGGTCAGCATGGGGTGTGTTTTGTGAAGTCATTGATCATTTTGTACCTCCGTAACAAAAACTTTTATTTTAAAAACAATCAACGTACGGAACACTAATTGCGCAAGTCCATTTTGCACTTAGTCTTTTTTTTCAGTATTTTAAAAAATACTATTTTCTTAAAATAATAGATTTTCCTTTATTCAAATTAAACCCTTTTTGTTATATTTTAATAATATTAAAAAATATAATTATTTTTAGGGCACAGTATTTCTTACCCACCTAGGATTTTCCAGTAATTCTTTTACTAGTTGAAAAAAGGTATTTTCATTTATCTGTTGAAGAGAAATACTTTTTCCAAAACCTGAGGAGACTGCTCTTGCTGCATTCAATTTTTGATCTCCAAATATTGGTATAGCAAGTACAGGTTTTCCAAAGTATATTGTTTCTGTAGTGCTTAGCAATCCTCCGTGAGTTATAAAAAGTTTACAGTTGGGATGGACTACAAAAATAATTGACTGAAATTATTTTACGATAATTAAAGCACAATTCTTTACTTCTATTTGGTGTTTCATGCAGCATTGTTTTTTGCACAAGGTCATATTTTTTCGAAAATTGTTGAAACAAAAAATAAAATTAAATTAAGTTTAAAAAGCCAGACAGGTAATTAAAAAGAGATTTCACTACACGTGATAGAGCAGGAGTTGCCAACTGATGTGATATTACATTTTTAATTGCTAGCCTAGTTATTTTAGTAATAAATCTTATGACAGCATTTTATTCATGTCCGCACAAATTTCTAAGAGGAGATTTCTCAGTCTGTCAAGGTCGAGATTATTTGAGTAGTTCTGCATAAATCAGAAAGCTTAAGAATAGATGAAAATTTAGCAGAGCTCATTTAAGAATGTCATTAATAAACAAACTTCTGCCTATTATATTCGTCAGTTTAATAGCAGTTCAATTCGCAAAGGCATTAGAGGTCTGCTCACAATTTTTTAGCAAATTAAAGGGTATATTTTCCTACAAACAAGTTGACCAACTTTAAAGCTGCGGAAATTTAGAAGCAATTTGACTACTTAATTTCCATTGTATTAGTCCCAGGCTCTTATAGGAACACTTAGGCTGATTATTACATTTTCTTAATTTTAACAAGACCCTATTAAACTTTGAACTGTTGTGGCTTTTACTTGATAGAAACTCTTATTAAATACAACAAAAAACTGGTTATTTAAACACAAAATGTCCACAATATTTTATTTTTCAATATAACGCGTTTCGCTAACAATGTATCATTGTCAAGTATAAATAATACACAGAATTATTGGATAAATATATGTCTCATCATTTTGTATATTATTTATAATTGACAAAGCTACATTATTAGCGAAACGCGTTGCACTGAAAAATGAAATATTGTGGACATTTTGTGTTTAAATAATCAGTATTTTGTTGTATTTAAGACCCTATTATTTGGGAGATTCATTAATAAATACACTTCTGCTTATTATATTCTGCATTTTAATAGCAACTTAATTCGCACACTAGAAGTCTATCCACAACATTAAAAATTCAAACTATGAGACATCCCCAAAATATCTAAAGAACGAAAACAGATAGGACTTGAAAAACTTTACTCTAAAAAGTACTATAGAGTTTATAGCCCCTCACATCAAAAACAGGTCATTTTACATAAACAAAGAGACTTAGGTATACAATATATCACATCAAAAATAGATAAGCTACAACGTGTAACACCGTATCTTTTAAAACATTTTTTAAGCTAACAATTGTCAGCACATGCTTGGAGAATTCTAACATCTTGCATAAGTATTAACACTAAAGAAAAGTTAATTATTACCCAAAATAGCTTGCTGGG
>JAHKBH010003081.1:15000-25354 GCA_019049505.1 Pachyrhynchus sulphureomaculatus
AGCTTGGGGCGTCCAGTATTTAAAAATGTTACAAAATGACGCAGTCTACATGGGGCGAAAAATAAAGCAAAATTAGCACACCTTACAAAATTGCGCTCAAGCGTGGGACAAACAACTTCTCACAGGGTACGGAAAAAGATGCCTCAAACTAAGAACAATTTTTCAAAAGTTACAAAATAGCGCTGTCAACGCGGGGCTTTTGGAATTTTATTTTTTAAAAAAGGGTTCAGTGTACTAGCTTTCGAACAAAATAGAAGCTCTAACTTTGCAGATATTTTTTATTTCATAATATTTATTAAAAGAAACTACACTATAGCAGTAAGACAAAAGCAGGAAATTTGTAGAATTTTTTTATTTCAATTTATCTGATGATATGAGTTAGATATTTGAATTTTGTTGTTGACTCTAAGATAAGCGATTCCTACTTTTTTCTTAACAGCTAGCTTTATAGTTCAGATTAGCAGATGTGCTGGTCGACTTTAATTTTTACACTGTTTATTTTGCGGATAGCCGAGGAAAAAACGGTACGTTTTTTTTCTCACCTATATTTTGCATGAATATTAAAAATACTTTGCTGATAGACGAAACGATATTTGGAGATTTTTTATAGGAAATTCTTAAGATATTAGTAAAAGAATTTTAATAGAAGGCAATACTTAGAAATTTTTTTGAAATTGTCGAAGATTTTTTAAATGTTTTGATAAAGAAGTTTACATATTTTAAGTGCCTTTACAGATTTTGTTATTTTTTTTTGACTATTGGGAGCACAGGAGAAATATTTTCACGGTTTTTTAAACAATTCTTTTAAATTTTATAGTATTCATTTATCATGGAAGCCTTCAATTTTAAAGTCAATCACCTATTGGAATATGAATTAGACTATGAACTAAAAATCCGTCGTACTTTCTCAGAACGTCCGGTCGCAGATAAAAGAAAGATTCTAACGAGGATCTTAAGTAAAGAAATTAATGAGCCGGGAAAAACGATAAAAATAGGGGATGACACCCTGTCTTTTAAAGAAGAAACGGCTGGTATCGAAAAGAGTTTAAATTCAATCCAAAACTTAATCGATAGTTATGACGGTGATCCAAATGATTCACTTGTACACCGGGTTAAATCACGTTTATCGCATGTAGCGGGTCGCGTACAAAGAATTCCCATGCCGGATGACGAAGAGGAAGCGTCGAAGTTTTCCAAATATGTTCAAGAAACAATAGCTACGTGTGTACTCATGGAAGCAAATCTTGCCGAAAAGATAGCTCCTGGCCATGAGTTACCACAGCTGCCTATTACAACCCCAGTCATAAACGTACCAGCTCCAATCGTGAATTGCGCAGCCAGAAATATTCCTGTCAGCGAATGGCAATTGAAATTTAATGGAGACTCAAAGAGACTCTATCCTTTTTTGGAGAGGCTGACTGAAATAGCTCAAGCTAGGAAAGTATCGGAAGATGAACTTTTCAGCTCTGCTGTTGAATTTTTCACTGGCGATGCCTTCATTTGGTATAGAAGCATAAAATCAAGTGTCAACGACTGGCATTCCTTGGTAGATAGGCTAAAGAAGGACTTCTTGCACTGTGATGATGATGAAGAATTGTGGTCAGAAATAAAGAGGAGGCGACAAAAGAAGGATGAGTCCACTGTGATTTTTATTGCCCACATGGAATCTTTATTTTGTAGGTTGTCCATCAAGCCTTTGGAATGTACCAAAGTTAAATTTATACGTAGGAATATTCTGCCTAGTTTCGTCAATCGGTTAGCTCTACTAGATATAAATTCGGTAGCCGAACTCGCCGGGTTATGTAGGAAACTTGAAGAGTCCGATTATTTGTTAGAAAAGAGCAGACCAAAAAGCGAAACTAATATACACCAGGTAAGGTATAATCCAAATGGCCGAAGTGGAGTCTCGACAAATAAAGTTGGGAATGTAAATCGGAACCCTAGGAGTAACCAGAAAACGGGTAAAGGAAAAGGTAATGACTCTAAAATTAGCGACACTGCAGCTAAAGTGAACGACAAGCCGGTTTCACCTAAGGCAATTTTCACGTGTTGGAATTGCACAGGCCCGAATCACACTTACCAAAATTGTACAGCACCGAAGAGGGTATTTTGTTTCAAATGTGGAACAACAGGTGTGAGACTAACATCATGCCCCAAATGTACAAAAAACGAGTAAGGACGGTATATTACCGAGGCGGATATCCTAAGTCCAACAAAAAAGCCTCTAATCTTTCGGCTAAGTCACAAGCTCATGTTCGCAGTAAAGCCCCTAATCCAAAACGTTCTAGAAACACGGACGAACAAAAATATTCCAGTAGATCGGATTGGACTAAATGGTTACAAAAAGTTTCTGATTTTTTTAAGTCTAATAAAAATTCTCCTTCTCAAGTTAAAACTCCTGCTTCTCCAAATGGTCACATGTCTCCTTTATTCGTGCATAAATATTCAGATAACAGACCGCATATAAAGATAAATCTATTAGGTGCCCATTTCTCGGCTTTATTTGACTCTGGTGCAAATGCCTCCGTTATAGGTCAGAATGGTATTAAAATTTTAAGTCGTTTAAGTATAAAAATATGCCACGTCAAAAATAGAAGAGTTACCACTGCAGATGGCAGCCGTCTAAAAGTTTTAGGTACGGTTGAGTTGCCGCTAGCCTGCAATGGTCATTATTTGGTAATTTCTGCTTTAGTAGTACCTTCTCTATCACATACTTTGGTTTTAGGATGTGATTTTGCACAAAAATTCGGAATTTTAGTAAATTTTTAAAGATAATTCGTGGTATCCACAGTCCCTAGAAGTCGATTCTAATACAAGTTTTAAAGATTGTTATTCAGAAAGTTCTTTAGAAAACCTTTTCTCGCGTCTATGTACCCTAGATGATCTTTCGCGGACGGAACGCTTGAAGGCAGAAAAAGTAATAAGCTCTTTCAAAGAAATAAGTAGTACAGATAGGTTAGGCCGAACGAATAAAATCACCATGTCTATAGATACGGCTGATGCCAGTCCTATAAAGACAAGGCCCTTCGCCATGTCTCCGTATATGTCAAAGGTATTAAATAGGGGGTTAGACGAAATGTTGACACTCGGAGTGACATCGTCTAAGCTATGACGGAAGAAAGCTCAACGAGGTCAGCAAATTTGATAACTATCCATTACCGAACATCGACAGAATTTTGACATCACTCAGGAATGCTCAGTATGTATCCTCGATAGATCTTAGAAAGGCTTTCTGGCAAATTCCTTTAGACAAATCCTCTAAGGAAAAGACCGCTTTTGCAGTAGTAGGCCGAGGTCTATTTCAGTTCGTCACTATGCCGTTTGGTCTAAAGAACGCTGCTCAAACTCAGCAACGTTTAGTGGACGCTATATTTGGTCCGAAATATGAGCCACATATTTTCACCTATCTCGATGATATTTTAGTAACATCGGAAGACTTCGAATCGCATATTCGCTTACTTAAGGAAGTAAAAGATAAATTGAAAGAGGCCGGACTGACGATAAATTTGAGCAAATGTGATTTTTTTAAAACTTCTCTAAAGTTTTTAGGCTATATTGTAGGCTCAAATTCCTTGCGTACCGATCCGGATAAAGTAGCAAGCATGGTTAATTATGCGAGACCTACTAATACTACGGAAGTTAAGCGCTTCGTAGGAATGTGTTCATGGTACAGACGTTTTATTGAGAATTTTTCTACCTTGTTGTCACCTATTAATGATCTTTTGAAAGGACGAAAAAAAGGACAATCGATAGATTGGACAAACGCAGCAGAAAGATCTTTTATAAAGATTAAAGAGCTATTGGTTTCAGCTCCAATTTTATCCCAACCAGATTTTTCCCAACAGCTTTATATTTCTAGTGATGCTTCTAATACCGGTTTAGGGGGCGTCCTAACACAGAAAATCAATGGTGAGGAAAGAGTAATAGCGTATGCCAGTAGAACTTTGACAGGGGCTGAACGTAACTATTCGGTTGTTGAAAAAGAATGTTTAGCAGTACTCTTTAACATCGAAAAGTTTCGACCTTACATAGAAGGTGTTCCTTTCACGGTCATAACAGATCATTATAGTTTATTGTGGCTTAATTCAATTAAAAACCCTAGTGGCAAACTAGCGCGTTGGGCGATTAGGCTGAGACAACATACATTTAATTTAATTTGGCCAAAAATGCGTTTTGATATCTTAAAGTTTGTGAGGACTTGTGAAATATGTGGAGCGCAGAAATCTCCAAATACACTACCTATGGGACTGATGGGAAACGAGAAAACGGTCAATTACCCTTTTCAAGTCATAGCAGCTGATCTAGTAGGTCCATTTCCACGTTCAAAACAAGGAAATAAATGACTTTTCGTAATTTCTTGCTGGTTAACAAAGTATACCATGCTATTTCCTTTGAAAAGCTCTAAAGCTGGATATATAGAGAGAATTTTGGAAAATAATGTCTTTCTAATCCACGGTGTTCCATCGCTCTTGATATGCGATAACGGTACTCAGTTTACCTCTAAGAGTTTTAAGTGCTTAAGTGAAACTTATGGTTTTAACATCCGTTTTAAAATCCCGTGTACACCGCAAGACACGAAGTAACAGGGTTTACACCGTCTTTCTTAGTTTACGGCAGACATATACCTCTATCTGGATCATATTATAAAAACTTAGATTTGGATGTCAATGTTGACAGCGAAATAATTCCGGGTAACAGGGGTGAGTACGCCGAAAATTTAAAGGGTTTAAAAGATATTTTCACCGACGTGCGTAGTAGGATACATAAGGCTTATGAACGGAACAGTAAGTCTTACAATCTTAGGAAAAGGGATTTTGCCTTTAATATAGGTGATCACGTTTGGCGAAAAAATAAAATTCTTTCCAGTGCAGCAGATAAATTCACATCTAAGTTGGTACCTAAGTATGTGCATTGCGTGATTAGAGAAAAGATTTCAGATTTAGTTTATGGGTTTAGTTAATTTAGATGGGACTAAAATAGGACGATGGCATATTAAAGACTTAAAACCATTCAATGAACCTAACCCTAATGAAAGTTTGTCAGAAGAAGAATAATTTATATTTACATTATCTTAATTGCTTTACTTAATTTTTTTTTTTGATGTTGCTCTGTAGAGGTGACGACCTCGTTTTTTTGATTGTTATAAAAGTTGAGCTGAGGATAGCTTACTTTTATAGTTTTTGCTAAGGTTTTGGGTATTGGCCATATCCCAAACTCAGGTTGATTGTAGTTGATGTTTAGCATCGACTCAGCTGTTGCGAGCTTGCGAAAGAGTCACACTCAGGATATATCATAAGACTGGTATGTCGGTGGTCGCGGGATTTGATTTGCTTATGACCCCAAATAATATCCAGTTCTTGACACTTGGAAGCGAAGTTTTGATTAGAGGCAATCCAAGGTGATCTTGAGTTAGGACAAGCGCAAGATGTAGCTCGTGTAGTGTGATGTAGAGTCAAGATTTTATGAGCAATTTCAAAGTTTGTTACCCGAGTGGGTGTATTTCTATTACCTTAGTGGTATATGTTGGGTGCAATTAAGAGTAAATTGATTTTGGTTTATCCAGTAAGTCTAAGACTTGGATTATTTTGATTTAGATTTTCTTCTGAATTGACAAACTGAGGGTATTTTCTATTTTTTTTTCAGAGCCGTTTAAACGTTACCTTTGAGTCACTAATTTTTTAAAATTTTTTTTTTTTGCATGGACTCATAGGCGTATGTTGAGTTTTTTCGGTATACTATCAGATTGATAGGAAATTGAAGTCCTGCAGGAGAACTAAAGGCTGATCATTTACAGGAGATGAGAGCAGAGTAAGACAGTAGTTTCACAAAGAAATGATCAAAATCTGATACCGAGATGAGAACCTTGTCAAGAGAGGCTAAGCGCAGTGAAGGAAGATTCCTAACCGAATTCTTAGATTTCCAAGAGGTAATCTAGGAGTTTGGGCTGACAGAAAACGGTTATGCCTGATACCTGTAGCAGTTTTCTTCTAGAGGCTATTGTCTAGGGAGACGATTAACACCATGATCGAATATTTTAGCTGTCAATGATGTTTTCTTCTTGTTTCTGATTAAGCTGGAAAAGCTCTTGTCGTCTTCAAAAGTTTTGTTGCGTCGCCACCAAAAATTTGAGAAATTTTTGCTTCATGTAGCTTTTTAAGCTCATTTTCGTTTTTTTAAAATTTCGTTAGAAGCTTGGTTAAGTCAACCTTGTAAACCTTTTAGGTTGTATCCCATGAGTTTATCTGTTTTTACAGGCTGTGATGCACCGGGTGCTAACAGATGCCGTTACGACGTTTGGCAGGGAGTTAGTCTTCCTGAGGAACAGACTGATTGGAAGGGTAGTCTATGGGGGGCGAACGTTTGACCTTTGGGACCTTTAGAGGTTTTGTTACTCAATGGTTATTTCTATTTGAACCAAAGGAGAGCCTAGCTACTGTAGTCGACCTCAGCTCCAATTAGCCTATTAGTGGTGACAGGCTGTTGGCAGTAGTGTGTTTCGGAACACCCTATTGATTAAATTTTTTTTGACTTATGGTGGTGTGGTAGACACCGTTTCAGTTAAGTGGATGCTATAATCTACTCCCTTTTGTTGGTGGACACCAGGGTCACCAATTCTGTATTTAATTGTCTCCACCATTCAGTATATCGTGGTGAGGTGTTTGTCTCCTGTTATGTGGGATGGATTGAATGTTTTTTTCGTTGTTGTTCTAGGGCGAGACCAGTACACGAGGGTTCTTCATGCAACTTGAAGAGGCGCAATGCTGGTTAAGTTTTATATCTCAGTGTAGCCACCCTGAAGAATGACGGAGGGCGTTTTTTTTTTCTGGCTCATGTTTCTAGGCAGATTTGTCGCTTTGGTGCGATGTGCTGAAGATTTGATTAGCTTTTGCTAAGAGCTTTCACCAAGCTCAGTATGGAGTTATCATAACCAAGAGTTTGGGATTTGAACTCCTGTATATATGTCTGTATATATTTCTGTATATATTTCTGTATATATTTCAGTGTATGTTGGTTGCCTGAGGGCATGTGCTCAAAATACGAGATTTTGAGTCGTTTTGCTTATGGACTCCTATATATAGGATTATGACTTTAGGGAGGTCCTATTTCGAGACTTGTTGTCTCATATAGTTATGTTGGGAATGTTTCCTTGAATGTTAGTTGCGCGTGGACTAATCATTCTGTTCTTTGTGAACATTGCTTTTTGAAGCAGGATCATTCAGTTTGGTGAATTTTAGCTTTTATAGCTATTCACTGTGTTTAGGGTGAATTTTAGCTTTTGTAGCTATTCACTGTGCCTATAGTGATTTTGTTAGCTTTTATAGCTGCTCACTATGTTAATGGCGAGTTTGTTCTTTTAGAACGCAGACTTTGTGTAGTCGAGGACTATTTACAGAGTGTTTTCTTGGCGAGGAGCCGAGGTTTTTCTGGCGATATACCAGAATGTTTTCTTGGCGAGGAGCCGAGGTTTTTTCTGGCGATATACCAGAATGTTTTCTTGGCGAGGAGCCGAGGTTTTTTTCTGGCGATATACCAGAATGTTTTCTTGGCGAGGAGCCGAGGTTTTTTTTCTGGCGATATACCAGAGTGTTTAGTTGGCGATAAGCTGACGAGTTCCCTGGCGATTTTTGCATGTCTGGATGTCTCAGGACGTCGACATTGCGCGATGTAGAGTTTTCCCTAGCGATTTTAGCATGTCTAGATGTCTTAGGACGTCGACATTGCGACGTAGAGTGCGATTATTTTCTGAGTGCGACTAGTAGTGATACTAGATTTGGAAAGTTCTCTTAGCGATGAGCTAGAGCATTGATAGCGATTTTTCCCGAGCGTTTTGTCTGGATATTTATCCAGATATTCCTTTTTTTTGGCCTAGTGCTAAACGGTCTGACAGGACTTTTTCTTTTTAGTGTAAGTGTTTGCACTAGAATCATTTTTTTTATTTTTTTTCTTTATTTAAGAATTTTTATAAATTTCTTTTGCTGAAATACAAAATTTTCAGACAATCCTTAAAATATTTTAAGGGGGGTGTTCATATTTTATTTCAGTTCACTTTTTTGATTTAGACAAGAGTCTAGACAAAGTTAAATTTTTTTTTGTTTTGGTAACAATAACAGAGCTGATTCTTTTATATAAGAAGACCGCGATTGTTACTTTGAACAGGTATTTCTTATGTTCATGCAAGGATTTTTATTTGCTTTTTGAAGTACTTAACCTTAGTGCTTAATTAAGTTAAGTCTAGTTATAAGATTCTTGTGTACTTGCAAAAATTTTCATTTGGTTTTCATTGTACTTAATATTAGTGCTTAATAGAATTAAGTCTAGTAGTAAGGACCGAAGTTTGTAATTTTGTTTTAAGTTCTGACCTTAGTATTAAGTGATAGTGTACCACTTTGTACCTTTTCATCAATAGCCTTAGTTTAATAGACTAGGGTAGTCTATTTCTTTTTGGAAGGGGGTAAATGTAACATTCATTTTTTCCTGGATTTTAAGACCATGCAATGTTACTAATTTTTCACTTCGAATTGTATTTATTTTTATTTTAAAACATCGACCGGTATATTAAACAAAAGTTTCAGGACATTCAGTATATACTGTGCGGTGCGGGTTGCTGATCGAACCTATCGCCAGGCCGCGATTGGCGAAATGTTTGACCCGGAGTTTTGATTGGAGCGTCCGGATATTACCGGCAAAAATCGCACGATTATTTAAGGGCCTGAGAAACTACCAGCATGGCTTTTTTTTGATCGAGCCGCAGACCAGGCAGTACCGTCTAGCCGAGAGGCTATTTTCCATCTAGCCGAAGTAGGCTAATATTCTGCAGAAGCCGCTAAGTAAAAGTACCAGTTTCGACAATAAAAGCTGTAGTGAGCTTTCTAAGTGTTAAGAAAAAGTGTGAAATCGGGCGAAGTCCATCACAGCAGGACTGAAAAACAGTAAGTCAACAAAACTCCCTCCAATAGACTTATTTGAGAGTAGTGCATTAACAGCAACGTATAACAGACAAAAAAGTGAAGTGTAAAACACGATGTCTCGCCTTCGGGGGTTGTAAAAGTTTAAAGTTTAAATGTAACAACTACTATTTAGGCTAGAATTTTTTGGTATAACTGTAAAGGTTAGAACTTTTTATTTTCATTTTAAAAACATGAATAAATTCTTTTTTGTTGATTAAAGCTAGTGTCTCACTGAATATTTATTTTTCTTTTCAGGATCAGTTGTGCTAGACTAATTTCTTTTTAGTAATATCCATAAAACACTTCAGTTTTTTCTCATTTTTCTTAGCTGAAGTTAAAAACCGTTTCTATTTTAAAATGAGTGGTGCCCAAAAAAAAAAGTCGTACAACTGAGGTTTCTTTAAAAATAGAATTAAATTCCAAAAAGACGTACAAAAATTATCTCTTACCCATATCTCTCTACCAAGGAAAACTGAGCTAGTATTTCTTTAATTTCTTTAGTTCTTTTAAAATCAGGTCTCACTCAATTCATTATCAGAAATTAAAGCGGGGCTGCAAGAAAATTGTGCTCAAGCTTGGGGCGTCCAGTATTTAAAAATGTTACAAAATGACGCAGTCTACATGGGGCGAAAAATAAAGCAAAATTAGCACACCTTACAAAATTGCGCTCAAGCGTGGGACAAACAACTTCTCACAGGGTACGGAAAAAGATGCCTCAAACTAAGAACAATTTTTCATAAGCTACAATATATATATATATATATATATATATATATATATATATATATATATATATATGTATATGTATATATATATATATATATGTATATATATACATATATATATATATATATATATATATATATATATATATATATATATATATATATATATATATATATATATGTATATATATATATATATATATATATATATATATATATATATATATATATATAATATATATATGATTATCGGGAATCGGTCTGGACTGTAAATAAAACTCTTTTCTTCTTTAAAACTCAATATTTCGTTATCGTTTGATAACTTCTTCAGGAGTAACTACAAAATTAATACACCTATATTAACACACTATTCTCTTTCGTCAAAGCATTAAAATATTGAAATATAAAACAAACAATTATGAAACAAACGAACAATCAATTAAAACACGTACGAAAATGCGAGTTTGTCCTGGAAACCAACCATATATATATCAGATTGATGCACGGTCGATAACATATCACCAAATCTTATATATATATATATATAATATATATATATTTATATGTATATAGGAAAAAAGGTTAAAAAGTCGCATGCTACAATTCGGTACATTGTAAGCCAGTATATAAATCAACGGGTTACTAAAAAATTCGACCACGCTCCGGTCGTCCCAAGAAATT
>JAHKBH010000306.1:0-43295 GCA_019049505.1 Pachyrhynchus sulphureomaculatus
GCCAAATTTTAAGTTTCTATGTAATAGTTACAGAGAAAATCGGGTGTGACAGACAGACAGACACATACACCGAAGTGTTCTTATAAGTGTTTCATACGGAACACTAAAAAATAGGAACACATTCCAATTTTTAACCCTCAAGAACCCTGAAAACAACATATAACATCATATACATTAAGGCTCCTTTCTAACGTCCCTCATATATTTAACACCTCGTGTACGTTTTAAAATTTATGTAAATATTTTTGCTTCAAATTTGTCTATCTGCCAACCAACAACTATACAATATTTAACAAACCCTAACTGATTCACTCTCTTCCTCTAGAAATACTGAAAATAATAAAGAAAATAATATCATGTTTAGATTCCTTGACTTCGAGAACACTAAAAAATACCTATCACATGATACACTTCATAAAACCTCTTTTAATTCAGGAACAACACGGTTTCGTTAGGGGTCGATCGATAGCTACAAACTTAATCTTGTTGGTTCAAATAACTATTGGAGGCAGGTGGTTAGGTTGACGTGGTTTATACGGATTTTAGCAAGGCCTTCGACACTGTCAACGACGACATCTTGATAAGGAAATTGAGAAGTTATGGCTTTTGTGGACCACCACTAAATTGGTTAACTTGTTACCTTAGATATAGGAAACAGTTTGTTAAAGTCCACCTGGCAACCACGTTGCTGTTTAATGTATTTATTAGTGGCCTCCATGAGGTGATTCTATTTTCAAGTCCCCTGTTTTTTGCAGATGATGTGAAACTGAATGGTAAATCATTCTGCTGATGATGCTACGAGACTACAGGGAAACTTGGATAGGGTAAGTGAGTGATGAAGAAGAAACCAAATAAATCTTAATATTAAAGAATCAAATTAATGCCGTTCTTTCGGGTGAAAACTCCGCTTTTATATGACTACAGTATCAATAATTGTCTTCTGGAAAAAGTCTTTCCGTTATGTGACTTGGGTATTATTTGGACAATAAACTCGATTTTCATATTCAACTTATGAATTTATTGGCTAACAAATAAAATTTGTTATAATTATAATTCCTTGTCTTCTCTGTAGGAATACTAAGAGATTTCCAGACTGTAGATAGATGAATTATTTTGTATAAGGCCTTGGGTAAGATCTTCTGAGGAGTATCTGTTAGGTGTAATGGTGCCTTTATATGCTATAACATATGAACGTTTCGAAAGGGTTCAAAGAAGTATGCAAAGATAATGTTTCTTAGAAATTTAAAATGGAACACACTGCCTATGGGAAACCTGCGTGAAGACCAGAGCGGCACCGCATTCCAGCGTAGGAGAGTTGCTGATATCTGTTTCTTATTTCGGACATGGTAAATGGTCATATAGACTGCTCCGATCCTACTATGTTTAGGTACATTTCCGTGATCCACCCATGATAACCATGGACCCACTCACCTCTTCGCCCCGAAGTACCATAAGAAGTAACTATGGCCTCAATCTCGCCGATCACTAGAATCGCTAAAAAAGTGTTTTTGACAGTGTCCCACTGAATTTATGTGAAGATATTTGCTGGAGTTTGCTGTTGTAATTGCTATAATTGTTGTGTCCTATTAATTTTTGTAGAAACTATGTATAATATGGGGGCGGGGCCTGTAAATAATAAATAAATAATTACCAAGCCATCTACTAACTCGTAACGCTCATTTATGTTTTACTACAAAAATAATTAATGCCAAAAAATGTTTATCAAAAAGCTGAAAAAACCCCATAATAAGATGAAAACAAACAGTACATAACGAACACTAATTTTTTTCACTCGTCTCTTGTCCTGTTAAATATGAAAAAAAATAAAAAATTAGCTTAAAACTCAAATTTTTCGAATAAATGAGTCCTAAAGAAATATATACGTATGTACCAATCAACCCTAATATACTTCATCACTATTCCTTCTACAACGTTACAAGTTTTTACTATAAACAATAAGTTTATTACAGTACCTTAAAAAAAAATCAGGAAAGATTTTTCTTTTTTCCCCATATTTTGGGGGATCGCTGCTATAAAACTTTTCACTAAAGACAAAATGGGCTAAACATATCATGAAAGAATATTCCAGGTGGTGGCAACAATGAGAGCTGATCCTTATTATTTAAGTAAAAATTTTGGTTAAACCATTTCGTTTGGGCCGATACACGGATGATCGTAGATTAGGAAGATTGGTTGAGGGGAAAGTAAGGCCCAAAAACCATTAGGCTAGTTCAAGATTTATCAGATCACGGAAATAAAAATTTCAGTGCTTGCTGAGAACTGGAGAAGCTCAAGAACATTTTACAGATTTAGAGAACGATGAGAGTTAATTTTTTGCGAATTGTCATAGGCCCGAGACATGGATCTTTTATTGGGATCCGGTCCAATAACGAGCAGGCAATGAAATGGGTAATAGACCTATGGTTCAATAAGAAGGCAAGCACTTAGTCGTATCTTGAAAGGTTGATGGAGATCGTTCATTCAGAATGCTCAATATATGAAAACGGGTCTGCAAAACTCTACAACAGGCCTTTAGAGAGCATTCATGTTTCTACATGAGAACTGCAAAGGTCTAACCAGGTTCTTAGAGTTTTGGTATTGGTATATCTGAAGAAATACTTCATAAGGCCTGAAAGTGTTCTTCAGGTGATTACATTGAAAGACGCTGCAGCATCGTTCCTTTTGATGCAAACAAAATATTTGTTTTTTATTTAAAAACTATTAATTCGAGATAACGCTTGGACTAAGTTTATTAAGTATGAAGTAAAATATTGTTTTTTCACTCTTCCAAGTTTTGTTGTTTTCTAACTAGAATAATTATTTTAAAAACACACCAAAAATGCTCATTTTAGGTAGATTAGATTCTGTTTTTTTTGTGAAATAAGTTATATGTTTAGGAATAATTTAAAACGTACAAAAACGAGGTTATTTTTCTTTTAAAAAAATTTATGGCAATAACTCCTAATAATGTAATAATTGATAATGTTAACAATGTAACGGTCGCCTCTGCCGAGAAGGCAATGACAAAACCACACGTTGTATCATGCCTAGTAAAGCTCTGTCACTTTTGGCACGTTCGGAACCAGCATTAAACTGTAAGGTCTCCTTTGTTCGGTGGAAGACCTCAAAAGGCACCAACCAGTGGCAAAAGCGAACGGGTCACCTACGTTCTATCATCGGATATGGTACTTCAACGAAGAAGATAGTATAAATATAAGATTAGTATAAATAAAAAATAATATAATAAATATGTAATAACACAAAAAATAAGTAAATGCAATAGTTGGGCAAAAATCCCATAAATTTTTAAAAAATCTGTTCCGAACATAAATTTATTACCGTTTACATATAAAAAATGGAAATTGTTACCAAAAAGACAAGCCAATATTAATGAATACTTGACAATCACAAATATTGAAACAAACGATTGAGAAACATCACTTTAAAAAACTATATGAAACACTAGTCAGACGAATGAAGAGAACATAGCAGAAGTCATAACCAACAGATAAAAAACAGACGAAAACTACAAAATAGGAAGAACAGAAATATCGATGGCAATAGAGAAACTTTAAAAATTGAAAAGCAACCAGGAAAAGATGCAATACCCAAAAACGAACTATTTTAACTATGTCGAAGAAAGCTATATATCGAAATATGACAACAAATTCTTTAATAAGATACTTACAGGTAGCAAGAAATACCGGAAGGAATGGAACAAAAAGCAACGCGATAAAACCGATATTTAAAAAAGGCAGCAAAAAAGACCTGCGGAATTTAGAGGAATAACACTGCTCGCAAGTTATTGATGCAAAGTGTTCACAATGTATTCTTGGAAAGTGAAATAGAACAACAATATACACATAAGACGAACGAGCAACAAGGGTTCCGCAAAACATATCAAACCACAGACGCTAACATTGCAATACGGGAAATAAGAGAAAAAAGCTATAGAATACCAGTAAACAAACATTTTTTTTGTTTCCATCAACTTAAGAAAATCAGTCAACAGAGCCAGGTTGTAAGATATATTAGAAATTAAATAAAAGTACGTAATTCCGGTAAGCTAATCACCACAAATAATCCTAAAAAGAACTCAGTGACGGTAACACAACAAAAATAAGACGTAAGAACGAATTAACAAAGGTAATATAAATATAAAGTAGGAATAATACAGGGAGAGATTGCTTAAGCCCGTTACTATTCGACCTAATAATGGACGAACGCACTAGATGATATGGTTCTAATATCAGACAATTGAAACATGGTCTAAAAAGACCTGCTCCTATAAATTCAAAACAAAGTAGCAGAAAGGATACTTGGGAAGTCAATAACGATAAAACAAAATGCATCACAATACCTAAAGAAGCAGTGAGGTGTAAAATTAGAAATAAATGGGAAATTTAATTAGACCAAATAATGAAATTCTACATACCCTTGATAGTACTAATTACTAGCTATGGAGAACATAAGCAGAAGAAGGGAGACAACAAACAAATAACGCAGCAAGCACTAACAGGGGCCCTCAGAGATGTTGTTTGGAAGCACAAAAGATCTAAGTGTAGGAAGCCAAAAAAACAAGAATTAATACAAACTTGCGTTAGACCCCTACTGGCTTATAGCATAGTAACACAGGCAGAAGACACAACCAAAACCAAACTAGTACAAACAATAACAGGAAAAAAAGTTTATTAGACAGAGTGATGTAAAACTAACCACTCATAAGAGAACAGTGCAAGGTTAAAAAGAAACAGTCAGCATGGAGAAAAGAAGAAAGAGTGTGGCGTGAACATGCACAAAAGATGGAAGATACGAGATTGGATAAAGATATGTATGAACAAAAAACCACATGAAAACAAGACCAAAAGGACGGATCCACCAAAGAGATGGCGAGACATAGCTGTACAGACCGAATCACCAAGAGGCTTAATAAAGGGGAGAACGAAGAAGAAACAGGTTCTGTGATCTACTCCGAAGAAGAAAAGTACAATAAAAAATTATAATTTTTTGACTGATAGTGGTTAGGTGCAGATATTTCGATGATCGCACATGATAATTAAACTACCAAATAAAAGAAACGAACTTATTACTAAATTTGAAACCAGATGAGCACATATTGGAACTTGGAAAAATTCTTAAGTTATTTAATGAATTTAAAATAATAATTTTCTGTAGGTCGCATTGCAATTAGATGTCATCTATAATATATATAAAATGCAACGTCTCTCTGTCTGTGTGTCTGTCTGTCTGTCTGTCTGCCTGTCCGTTAGTGCGCTTATCACTGGAGAACCACTTATCCGATTTACGTACTTTTTTTTTTTAAACATACATATGTTCTCTGGCCAGGGTATAGGCTATATTTTATTACGATAGGTAGCATAAGAAATGAGTAGTGACGTAAAATAGTGAATGATGTCGGAAAAAAGTTTGCCGCTAGCGCGTTGCCTTGCAATACACCGCCTAAACCATTAAATATGGAACAATATTATGTAGCAGAGAATATCTATAATCTATAATATATATAAAATGCAATGTCTCTCTGTCTGTCTGTCTGTCCATTAGTGCGTTTATCACGCGAAAACCACTTATCCGATTTATGTGTCTTTTTTTTAAATTCATACATATATTCTTTGGCCAGGTTACATAATAATAATAATAATCTATATCTATAATATATATAAAATGCAACGTCTCTCTGTCTATCTGTCTATCCATTAGTGCGCTTATCCCTCGAGATACACTTATCCGATTTACGTGATTTTTTAAATTCATACATAGTTCTCTGACCAGGTTATAGACATATATTTTATTACATCTATAATATATAAATGTAACGTATATCTGTCTGTTTGTCCGTTTGTGCGCTTATCACTGGAGAACCACTTATCCGATTTATGTGCTTTTTTTTTAACATGCTAAACCATTAAATATGGAACATCATGTAGCAAAGAATATCTATAATGTATATAAAATGCAACGTCTCTCTGTCTGTCTGTCTGTCCGTTTAGGTGCGCTTATTACGGGAGAAGAACCACTTATCCGATTTACGTGCTTTTTTGTTAAAAATACATAATGTTCTCTGGCCAGGTTATAGGATATATTTTATTACGTTAGTGACCTAAGGAATAAGCAGTGAGACGATAATAGTAAATCAAGTCGGAGAAAAGTTTGCCGCTAGCGCGTTTCTCTTGCAATACACTGCCTATAGCATTAAATATGGGAACAATGTCATGTAGCGCAAAGAATATAATATATATAAATGCAACGTCCTCTCTGTCCTGTGTGTCTGTCCGTTAGTGCGCTTATCACTCGAGAACCTTATTCCGATTTACGTGTTATTTTGTTTTTTAATTCATACATTTGTTCTCCTGGCCCAGGTTATCTATAATCTTCTATCGTAGAATAATATATTAAAATTGAACGTCTTCCTGTACACTGTCTGTCTGTCTGTCTGGTCCGTTATAGTTGCGGTTATCACTTGAGCACATTTTATCCAGATCTATTATTTTTATAAATTTAAACGTATGTTCTATATAATTCGATATAAAGCCTAGAAAATGGGAGATAAAGGAGAAATAATGGGAGATAAGTCTAGATAAGGCTCGATAATGGTGAGAAAAATATAAATAATGGGAGATAAGGAGAAAATAATGGGAGATAAGCAAATCGTCAGTCCTAGATAAATGGGTAGTTAATGGTGAGATAATGGGAGGTATAAGGAGAAATAATGGAAGATAAGGAGAAATATTGAGAGCATAAGTCGAGATAAGGCCTAGATAATGGGAGATAAGGTGACGAATAAGGGAGGATAAGAGAAGATCTAAATGGAGAGATAAGGAGAAAATAATGGAGAGGATAAGGAGAAATAATGGGAGATGAAAGCATGAGTTACAGCTCCTAGATAATCTGAAATTATGGAGGGATAATGGGAGATAAGGCAGGAAATATTGAGAGATAAGGGGAAATAATGGATATGGAATATTTTGTATTACGCAGGGGGTAAAAAAAAAAATTAAGGCAATAAGCAGTGACGATCAGTAAGTGAATCATAGTCCACGCTGAGCGGAGCGCGGGGGCCGGGCTAGTGTTGTATATATACATAGTTTACCAATGTGAATTTACTGTTTGGGGCCAACCAACAACAAGACACAGGAAAGAAGGTTGGGAAATGTGTACTGTTTACTATAAAACTATACAGTCACCTTTATTGTATTATTAAAATAATTGTATTGAACGAAAGGTCCTCAATACACGTAAATAAAATCATCTCCGTGTTGTTTTAAGAATTTGTTTTATGTCTAATTTTTAAAAACGCCATTGTCCTGTGTACGTGTTAATTAACTCTCCAGTTTAAATAAAATATTTTTTATTTCCGAGAGATTTTATCGACAATAAAAATAACCTCGATTAAAAAATAATATGTTTCTAACGGAGCTTAGTTTTAAAGGGTTACAAACCTACGTTGACTAATTTCCATCGTAGATATTATTAGTATTATTGCTACGCACACTCTTAACAGGCGAGACGCTATTACACAAATATGCCCTATATTGTGTACTACCCATGCATGTGATTTTTAGATATTTATTATCAAAACAGAGTATAAGTGGTTAAATAATTCTTTGAGAGTGGTGACGGTGATATTAAAAGATGGTTCAGGAGGTGACAGTTATAATGATCGTGATGAAATGGATATCGATGAGTGCAGTAGAACTGGCAATAATAAACAAAAAGAAGTACAGGATGCAAGATAACTACTTATACTAAATCGGAATGCATTCTTGCAGCAGGCAGTATAACAGTAAAACGAAAAGCCATTTAGAATAATTCCTTATACTAAATATGAATGCATGCATACGAGATTCAGGATAAATACTTATACTAAATTGGAGTCCGTACTTTACGTCCAGGTCTAAGAGTGATTGGTCGAGAGGTCTTCATTAGTTAGTCACGGGTTTCTTCATATGGCGTAAACTCGTAACCAACAGAAATCTGTCGGTCATTAGAACGTGCCTCGTTTAATTGTTGGCCGGCATTTTTACATGGCGCAAACAGGACAACAACCCTTCAACCGCAAGGGTGTCGGCTGATATGAGTTTTAAAATCCAAGGAATATGTCCGAAGGGTGATTTTTTTGTTAATGGTCGGTCTCTCCAATGGGGCGCACACAGAGCATCAATTCTCCATTTTGCTGAAGCCTGTCTCCCTATCTGGAAAAGATTAAGTACATTCCCGTACGAGAAAAGAAAAACTCAGCCGCAATACTGCTCACCCGCATCTAGAATTCCTTTTTAGTCTTTCGTACGGAACGTCACACCCGATTTTCTCTGAATCGTATTTCTCATAGAAAGTTGAAATTTGGTAATAATATAGGAATTGATGGCCTCATCAGAGCCATGTAATTTTGAAAGTTAAATTTTGACTTAAGGGGTTAGTTTTGGGGGGTGAAATCGGAAGTGAAAAAAAAAATGTTTACTAGGTACTCGAGTGTGGTGTCAAATGAAAGCTTGTGAAAATACGAGTAAAAATAATATATATATATATATGTGACACTTGCGCGCACTTTTCTTTGTATTATTTTTAAAAAATCGCGAAAAATCGCCTTATCTCGAAAAGTACTTATAAAAAAATTTTGAAAAAATTCTGGAATATTCTCCACGGGATGTAGATTGAACGAAAATTATCACGAGTGCATTACCTGTAATAATTTATCAGGTATATAAAAAAAAAACAGAAATATCAAGGTCATCAATTTTCAGTAAAGATTGGAAATAAACTTTGTTGAAAACTCATTTGGGGTGTGTTATGTGAAGTCACTGATCATTTTATACTTCCGTTACAAAAATTTTTATTTTAAAAGCAATCAAAGTACGGAACACTAATTGCGCAAGTTCAACTTAACACTTGACCGGTTATTTGGTTAGCAATGAACCGCAAAACTGCTTGAAAAGATTTTCCACCGATCAACCGCAATACTTTTCGTTTGAAACGGGATCCCTAAGTGACCAGGGACCGAGCCGGTTACAAAGTCAAACTGTCGGTTCAGTGAGTAAAAACTACTTAGGGGCAAAATAGAGTTAGGTCGGCGGCGCGACGGGTTTCGGCGTGTATACTGTATACGGTCGGAAATCGGTTTCAGCAATAAACGGTCGTTGGAAAAGAAAGGGGCGTGCAGACTACAGTTGTCCGGCGGGACTTTTATTAAGGCTTTTTTTGCCACCTTTTCTGCAGCAAGCCGGTAAAGAGTAGTGTATCACGCACTTTGAGCGTCTTTGAAAATGGTACTTAAGAGGTACTAATTTATCAAATATTAAAACAGCATGATTTTAAGAGAGGTCGGCTTCAAATTAAATTGTATAATCTAAATTTGCTATAACTTTTTTAAAAAAAATTACGATCTAAGTTAAAAAGGAACAATGGGATGAAAAATACTTCACAAAATTACAAACAAATTCAAACAATAAGTTTTAAATTTTAATGGTTCAGTTAAAAATTTTTACTCTTAAAAACAACATCCTTCGCGAGAATTTTTAGGTTTACGTTTTTAAGGGTACAACAATATTACCTCATTATCGTCGGTCCTATGTGTCGTGTCGAGCAGTCTATCTGTTAGCAATGATTACTCTCTAATGAAGCGTTGTGTCTATTTCATACACGAGCTACACATAATTACTGTTGAATTTGAGCAAGTCAAAGGAAGAAGGCGTAAGGTTTAATATATTTCCAGTGCGTTTTGATTTTCGCGAGCTAATGAACAAATTCTAATATAGTTTGTTTTAATGTCAAACATGTAAAAGATTTAAAGGCAAGGGCAAGGAAATTAGAGGGTCTTTGCCCTGGAATATATTCGGTTAAAATCTGTCCCGTTTTTAGGGTCGTTTGGAGCCTAAGAATTTTAAATTATGTTCTTTTTGAATTATTTTTCAATTGTAACACAAATAAAATTATACTAATATAATATTAAATTTTAGTTGTAGATACTCTCTAAAAGCTTTTTCAGACGCCAATAGTAAGAGTTCCTTGCTACTCAAAGCATAAATCAATTAACCTGAGAATATTTGACTGTGATGTGAAGAAAATGTATAATTTTTTAGTAACGCCATATTCCAAGTCGGTTTTTATTATATTAGGTCATAATTTCGAGAAAAATATAAATTAGAAAACACCAGCAACAACAATTTTTTTCCACATTTACTAATGTATAGACATATAAGTACAAATATACTTTTATAGATGTTGTCTGTTTAAATATAATTTTAGTATCCTTAAAAATTATCAGACTTATAGTGTTTGAATTTTATTAGTTAGAAAATTTACCTGAATAAATTCATTAAATCAAAATAAGCCACGCGCCATTAGAATCTTATTTTTATCTAAAAGTCTATTAGAAAATTTTGGATTACGAGAGTTTTTTTTCTAATAGTGTTTATAATTTATAATTATTAATCATTAGAATTCAGCATACTTACATCACTTATACTGACAAGATATTGTTCTCAGCTCTGTCCCAGCTTCCCTATATGCGTGCGGGCTCTCGAACCTCTGTTTTCGCCAGGTAATCCTAAAATACCATCAATGATTCATTAAAAATATGATGGGATAATTAAATATGAGGATTTATAAACTATTTCCTTTGTCAACCGACGATCTATCTCCTCAATCTAATCCTGGGTATCTTCCTGATGAGCGTAAAAGTCAGCAATAAACAGTCCGTATTATATTTATTTGTTGATCCAACATATAAGATCGATTATATTATGACACATGTACATTCATGAATAACTGTATCTCCAAAGACTGATAATAAAACTAGGATAAATGCTCGGTATCTTAAAACTCTCTTTTCCCTTGAAATATCATTTTAATATATATAGATCATTTTCATCTAACAGAAATGCCATTAGTGCTGAAACTATTTTATAGTATTTTAGGTTTTTACGTTTAAACAGTGGCCTATTTAATACAACAGATAATCTAATGATGATACCATTTTGGAATAGAACGCTTTTTTCTTAATCTGGCTGCTTACTCCTACAGTTTAAAAGTGAATTCAAAAAATGATAATAAAGGAATTACTTCCAGTGAAATGAGATGGAAAACTAAAAATCAGACACTAGGAAAAGAATGCAAAAATCATTCTACATCCCATTAGGACACTTTAATAACTTATCCAAATATATATAATGTTATTTAGGTGAAATAAATTTAGGAAATTGACAACTTTGCCTGACCCACAACATTCATTTTATACTAGCAAATATAGAGAAAAATTTGTTACTGTCGTATGTGTCGGATTTATCAAAGTGAAACTTATGAAATTAACACTAGGTGCATCTTAAAGCTATAATAAAATTTTTTCCTATACCAAGATAAGCCACTGTACTTTTTTCTTTTTTGAATACCTAATATCCATCAACAAGAATGTTTCTCTGTCTAAATAAATATAAAAATTTACCTCCGTTCGGCTTTATTTTATAAACTATTTACCATCTGGGATCTTATTTACAAATATACCTGGAACATGCCACTAAAGGGCTGGAAACAGAAATGTAGTAGTATGGGGCGATTACCATTAGAGAAACAACCTCTGTACACTATGTTTTTGCCGACGACCAGACTGTAATAGTGCAAGACTCATGGAAGCCCTATAGCCCAGACATATATACTCGGAAATTGATAGAAGAGTACAGAAAAATGGGGCATACATCCATAGAGGTTCAATTAAAAATAAAACTTAATATATGTCGATTGGTGGAGTACGGCACGACTTAAAATTAAAGGACGGCTAGCAAATTAAAAATATTGTTACTAAATACACGTACCTGGGGTACAATTGAATGATGATGGCCACCTAGATGAGGCAATTAAACACAGAAACGTTCAGGGACGAAGAGCTAATGCGCAAGTGAATCGTATACTGTGGGAGCAAAAAAATATCAGAAAAGAAAACAAGCACTGGCATATACAACACGGTTTTTAAAAGTATTGTAACATACGGATGTGCTGTAGGGCAAACAACCGAAACATGATGGGATTTTTGGAGGAGATCAGCCGGAAGGTCAAGGCTGGAACACGCAATAACGAGCTGGTAAGAGAGATAATGAAAGTTTCCCCATTCCATAACGTTTGAGAGGACGGCCCACGACAAAGCTGGAAAAGAAGGAGTAGAGAACCAGGGGAACAGGGATTTGGATAATAAACACCCTTTGGATGGAAGCGAAATAGGGCATCGCAAGACGTCGAACAGAACGCGATATGTGTTATAGATTTATATATTAATTAGGGTATGAAGAAAAAGGACAAACTATTCTGTTTATATAGTACTACCGCATTCTCCACCCGTCGTCGGAAAAGTACTAGTGGGTAGGCCTTAGTCCTCATATATCTTAGGTTCTATAAGTCGCATTCGGGTTCTCCTATGCGTCAGTTTGAAGGGTGACAATTTGACAGTAGTTAGCAAGGTCACAAAACTGTTGGAATTTTGTATATTAAGAGAGAATTTTAGAACGCCTTTGAAAATGAGGCGAAAATTCAGGCAAAGATTCGGTTCACATTCCAACCATTTTATTTTGATAAAGACACAAATGCCTGTGTAAGCCTGTGGAGACATTTGTGCTATTATGGTCAACATAACATTAGCAAAAAAGTAACAACGCAAACGATGGTTCATTCGCTTTCGTTCCGTAAATTTCGCTGGTCAAATACTTGCTCTTCCACGTGCTCGATCCAGTGACAGGGAAAAAGTAGGTGGAATTTGAACAACGGTTGTCGCAGACCCGGCCATGTAAGCAACCATGACAGCATTCATGGAACTAAAAACTCCATTCACCAAATAATTTAAAGCCATTTGAAGGACACTGGCTACAGAAAGAAAACTACGATGTTTAGGTGCCATATGATTTGTCGTAACACAATTTATACTCAAAAACCGAACAACGTAACGCAATCAAAGCCCAAACTATCTGATATATACGACAACAATATGTGAAAGAGATAGATACTGAAAAAGGATGACGTGTCACAAGCACTTAACACCCAGATACAAAAAACACCTCTGCTGTGTGTATGGTGGAAATGAACAGGAAATCGTAAAATTCTTTTTCCTGCATCATCAGCTGCTGCAGCTGGCCTAACCGATTTATTTTGTACTTTATCTATCAATAATTGACAAGATTGAAGCAAGCGATTGAAACAAAATCGGGCGGATGTAATATCCAATAGGAAAGGTCTCATCTTCTACCAAGATAACGTCAGACCAACCGTAAACCTTTGATAACTATGGTAAAAATTGAGACATTATTGATATATGTATTATGCAATTGCCATAAACATAACCAAAGGTCATCGAACACAACTTTGGTATTAATAAACTTGCTTTCACGATATAAAAAACAAACGTTCTTATAAATGTTAAAATGTTCATATATTTTATCGAGACCATGTAATATTCTGTAATTTAATATATGGTAGCTTCTAAAGCTGGTAAGAGCAATACTTGTCTACAGTTTGGACAGATACCCACCTTATAGTGAGATTCAATGAAGAAAAATAAAGGTATATTATTATGATTATTCATTGTGTGTAATATGATTGCAGGTACAATATTTTAAATTTAGTAAAACGTTAAATCATCGTAGTACTATTAGATACAAAAATGAACACATTATCTTAAAACTGTATAAAAGTAATCCAGTTCCAGTCGTCCCCTGAGGCAAAATTTGACGAAACGCATCTCATTCAAGTTTAACAAGGCTGCATTTTGACATATAGATAGTTTTTTTGGCGGGTAAATGTGATGTTAAGGTGTACGTTACGCCTACAAAATCATTGGTGAAAAATTCGCCTTTTTTTCGCAAATATCTCGAAAAATAAACAAGATATCGGAAAACAGCACCACGTAAAAGAACGGAAAATTTTACAAAAGTATAGTAATAGATTATTTTTTTGTTAGTTTTAATCGTAATTAAAAAACAATATTTGAAAATAAAATGGTGGTTTAACACCTTCAGTTGTAGTGCAAAATCATGCTTCTAACCATCTTATATAATTAAATTAACGTTTCTGTAATGCCGCTAAATATTTTGAATTGGCTGTTGATGGGGTCTCGGCCTGGGGGTACTGCTGATTAAGAATCCGAGGGACGGATTTGAAAAATTCAAAATGGCGGATTCCAATATGGCGGCCAGAGAACACGTAAATTCATTAGTTTTCCAAATTTCCAACAACACTTAATTACACTTAAAGTTAATTATTTTTTCATTTAAAAGTTTTTTTATAACAGTTAACTATGTGAGGTCGCACAGATGATAGAGAAAATGATCGGGATATGGGCGGCGTTGTGCGCGCTTTTCTTCTCCTTGATGGCCATTCCAAACTCATTGTGTCATTTTAATTTAGAATTCGGTGTATTTTCAGGAAACAGTTTTTTTTGTACTTGGAGTCTGTTTAAAATGAAATATAAATACTTTATACAATAAACTTTTATCTTTCATTTCCCACCTTTAATTAGTTTAAGTTGTACGGACTAATAATAAGTCAAAAAATACATTTATCATGAACAGTTTTAAGAGTAAAACTTGCAAAAAAAAGAATATCGTTTTTTTTAAGTTTTAATGATTTCTTCTCTCACGTATACTTTTAACTGTAAACAAAAAAAAATGTTCGACTTTTCTTGACCTTTCTTACTACTTTTTGAACATAACATTGCTAGCGGCGTACTACAGCGGCACAAATTTTTTTTCATATTTTACAACTCAATTTTTATATATAACACAGCAAATGTGGGTATTTTTAATTATTCTTATATTAAAACTTAAGTATAATAATGATCTAAGCACAAAGATTTTTTTTCAATACTATATTTTATTAAATAGTTTGTAATTATATGTATGCCGTTCAAATCATACAAACAAATCTTTTGTTTTAAGTTTTACAAATTGTGAAGCAACAAAAAATAAAAACTATTAGTATCCTCGGAAAGTGAAAAGTCACCTCTTGAAAAGTATATCTTTTTATTTTTTTTTACACTCTGAAAACACGTCTATCGATGAACCTTCGAGCGGTGCGCCTAGACTTTCAAATTAACGCTGTTTGGCACCCTACATTTTTTTGAATCACCTATCTGAATTTTCAATAAATTCTCACGCTAATAAAAAAAATCTAGAAAAAATCACAATAAAACGACTTTTTTGTAAAATTTCCCGCTCCGCTCTTCATGTGGTGCTAGTAGTTTTTTTTTGATAAGTTTTTTATTTTTCGAAATATTACCGAAAAAACCGAATTTTTCATTTTTTTCGATTTTGTTGGGCTTAGCGTACATTAAACTTTAGCAAGCTTTTATTTATCATATTCTACGTTCACAAAACTACTTGTGTATCTAAAAATGCAAGCCTGTTAATATTTAATGAGAACTGAAAACCCCTGGCGACTGTGCTAATAATAAATCAAGCACTGGAATAAATACATGTAGTGCTTTTTTAAAACCCTAAATTCAGCCATAATTTTAAGTTGTCAGTAACTAGTATAAATTGGTACCTGCACAGGCCTCAGTAGCAAGTAGAAATAGATCTTTTTGGTCAACTGAAGCTAATTTCAATAACACTGCTGGGGCAATCATGTCAGTATACCAATGTATGCCAACTCCGTCAGCATATTTTGGACAACTTCTTCATTAGAGAAGAACTAACTAAAATATAAAGTATTGGTATTATATATAAGATACAAAAATATTCTGAAACTTTGACAACCTCAGTGAAAGTAATGCTTACAAAAAAAAGTAGCTACAATGATTTTATACAATTAAAACCGAGACAGTATTATATCTCATTGTTTAGTAATATCGGAATAAAATCAAATTTCGACTTTTAATTACCGTTGAAAGGAGGGAAGTCCTTATAAGATTGGAAACAATTTTAGATTGTTTATAACATTTAATGATTGGAAAGTAAGTCATTATTCTTAAACTACAAAATTATTTACGTCCTCGTGAATATATTACTTCTTATTGCTATTATTATTACACTTTTTAGTGTTCCGTACGGAACACTTATAAGATGACTGCGGTGTCTGTCCGCTGTCTGTCTGTTCACACACCCGATTTTCTTCCTCCGAAACTATTTGTCATAGAAAGTTGAAATTTAGTAATAGTATAGGAATTGATCTAGTTTTAAAAGTTAAATTTTGACTTAAGGGGTTAGTTTTGGCGGGTGAAATCGGAAGTGAAAAAAAAATTTTTTTACTAGGTCATCCAGTAGGATGTCAAATCAAAGCTTGTGAAAACACGAGTAAATATATATATTTATATATATATAATATATTATATTATATATATATATATAATATAATATATATATATATATATAACGTAATACTCACTTTTCTTTGTATTATTTTTAAAATCAATCAAGAAATTTTGAAAAAATTCTGGAATATTCTCCACGGAGTGTTAGATTCAACGAAAATTATTACGAGTGCATTACCTTTAATAATTTATCTGGTATATAAAAAAAAACAAAAATTTCAAGGTCATCAGTTTTCAGTAAAGATTGGAACAAACTTTGTTGATAAACCCATTTAGTGGGATGTGTTTTGTAAAGTCACTGATCATTTTATACCTCCATAACAAAATTTTTTATTTTAAAAGCAATCAACGTACGGAACACTAATTGCGCAAGTTCAACTTGCACTTGATCGGTTATTTATATTATAAACTATCTCAGGTAAATTGTAATATTTCACGTAGAGATGAATAATTTTTAAAAGAATTATTTTTCGGCAATAGATGAAATAATCATTAGTGCAAATAAAGAGAGCAATATTATTATATTCTGCAGGTGTATTGTCCGCACATGGAAAACAAAAATACGCTTCTTGGAGTAAGTATAACAAATAAAATATTTTCTTAAATAAAATTCCGATCATTTCAAGGAATTTGCGTGCTTTCATTTACATAAATGCCCTATATATATAAATACTGGGAAGAATTTCGTTCAAGAAAATATATTCTTCGTAAGAAAGCAGAGTGTTTTTAATTAAGATTATTTATGTCAGTACATTGTCAGATATTTTAACTTTATAAACCGAATCCACAGTGACAACCGAATTCACAGAGACTTTATTTATACAACAATATTACATTATTTTGATAGCCATCTTCGATTTCAACAACTTATTCAATGTATCACCTCACTAATTAAATATTTTTCGCGATACTGATTTCTGAAAACAGGTATTTAAATTCTGGCACAATGTAGAGCTCCAATGATACTATTTGAAAGCAATATTCAGACGTTAACCGCAGTTAAATAAAAACTAATTAATTACAAGCACTACTATTGGTTTGAAGTAACAGAAAATTTTATTGTTTACATTACTGAAAAATACATGTAATAAAAGCCATAACACGATAACACCACCGGGCTCTACTCTTATTTTTTATACGCCAGAATCTTGAAATTCTTTATGAGGCACTTTCTGGTCATAATATCTATTAATAAAAATCGACAAGTGGTGGGTTACATTATTAGTAATATCATTATAAAGCTAAAACTATCCTCTTGAAGGAGCATCTTACCATGTACCAAGAATAGCGACTCCTATAACTTCAAACTACTAGGGTACTTAAGCAAGACCCCATTGATGTCATGTAATCCAGGTGTTTTAGATTTAGATATTCGAAAAGTAACTGTTGTTTCCGATCGAGTTAGACCAGAAACTATAAAATTTAAATGGACTTGCGTACCTCCGTACCAGGCTCCGTGTACCACTGGTTTTTGACAGCAACAGAATACTAGGCCCTGAATGGCAATCAAGCTTCAAAAACTTCTCCAATCACCTGCGGTATTATCACCAAAGTTAGTTCTGATCGCCCTTTTCGATGAAACCATACTGCATGAGGAAACAACAGGAATGGTTTCTGCTCACTATGAGCAACGTAAAGTAAAATCGTGCCTAAGTTATACAGGAGGATAGTATCTTGCAGTTCCAAAATCAGTGGGATATAACTAACTAAACTAAAGATTTATGACTATGTCCTCCTCTCTAAGGTGAGACGAGAGTAATAGTAAGATGTTAAGTTTATCATTCTCTACTTCTTTTATTGGTTAATAATTTACTTTCCAATTATTAAAGTTAAGAAATATTTGACGGCTGTTAACTTTCAAAATAGTCCGGTTGAGAATTAGGTTTGAATTTTTACTTACCAATTTTAATAACGGAAGAAAAAGACGTTGATCGTCATGTAACATTATTTTTATGTCTCTATATGAGGAGTTTCTAATTGTAGGTCCAAAGTATTTAGTAACCCACGTTACCTGAAAATAATGTATTACTGTAAGTATATAATACAGGGAGTTGATAAAGTTGGAGGTAACAAAGATGTCGCGAGAATAGTTGATATGTACGCAAAACGTTTAGACGTTTCAATGTTATAGTTTGTTTTATTCTTTGGAAATATTTTATTTTATATAATAAAGCATTAAAAAGCATCAAACGGGTACTTTTTTACCGTATCAAAAAAAAAATGATCTTCGTGTTTATACATCTTTTCCACGCAAATTCAGTAATATAGGTTTTACGCTTAAGATATTAAAATATATTGTTCCTTGTATTATATGTATATATATATATATATATAATATATATATATATATATATATATATATATATATATGTCAGTAATTTAATATTATTAAATTTGTAGTAGTCTTTTTAAGGTATCCGTGTAGAATTGATAATAAATCAGAAATTATCGCATTTCTTCACGCTTCATAATTTCTAGATCAGGAAGCATTGTCCATATTTCCGTGTTTCTGTTGATCTGCCTATCTTTCTGTTTATCGGTCTGTAGGTCTATCGATTTATCAATCTAACTATCTTTTTATTCGCACAAGAATTTTGATCAATGTTAAATTTGATACACATATATTATTTAAAGTAAGAAAGAAGGATTTTAAGTAAGAGGGTGAAAGGGTAAGAGTCGATAAATTTGTGTGTATATATATATATATATATATATATATATATATATATATATATATATCGTCATTAAAATCTTAAACATAACTATTTAGAGGGTGTTTAGAGTTTTAAATGAGTTGCTTCGTGGTTTCCGTCGTTTCCATGATTCTTAGGGCCCAAGAATCTGAAATTATTTAAATTATTTTTAGTCAAATATGTACGGTTTTAATGAGATGGGGCAGCGAGTTTGATGGATTGCTTCATATAAATAGTATTATACTTAATTTTTGGAGTTCTTGATCTCAGGGAATCTCAACATTGTGTTATTTTTCATTATTTTCAAACTTGATAGTAATATTATATAAAGTGTAATTTTAGGTTTTAGTTGTTAATATCTCTGAAGTCTATGCCCTATTCAACTTTTTTGTGATTAACATCTAATTATAATATATTTGTCAAATAAAAATAAGCTATTCTCTAATGCAAAAATTTATAAATCAGTACGTATTTTACACATGACATTGCTTATATTAAAGGAAAGTAAATACTGTCTGGTTTTTGTTTCACTAATATGGAAAATACGCCGTTATTTATCACCAAGAGTTATCGAAAGGCATGCAGATAAGTGACATCGTTATCATAAATAAATTGTAAACTGATGTCCCCTGCTTACAGAATGACTTCACATTACAACTTAATCATTTACACACCATGGCACTAGTGAACAAAAATTATCCGATACTATGCAAGATTTCAACAATTAAATGAACTACGAATTTTTTGCAATTATGTTTAAAATAAAATGCTACATTTAATTGCAATAATAACAATATTTGAATTAAGTCTACTTTTACTTCAAGGAACTCCATAATTTGTAATATGCGACGAATTAAACATTTGTTTGTTAAATTTAATGAACTAATAAAAAACTTAACCAATTTTCAACATGTTTCGCTGTTACTGTAGCTTTTTGAAGAAGAGATGTTTCTAAATTATAACAAAATTTCTATTTGTATATACTTATTTTATACATTGGCTTTTCTAGATAACAAAAGTGGTTCTTAAAATAAATTTAAATTTGGAAAGTTCAATAAAAACTATGATTATTTTTAAATAAATGGCATAATGCGCGTAGCGTTCTTTGATTCTTTTCGCAGCGTTCCACAGCATGATGCACAGGTTACCATCAGTCCCTTTGAACATAGTTAGTTATTAAAAAGAACTAAATATCATTAAGTAGATTGCAATACATAATGGATACACAACCACATAATAGAAAAATACTAAATAAGAAATTATACAAAAAAAGGAAAAATTTTAATTTTCCCTATACATAAAGAAACCCAACAAAAGTACAATCTTATGATACAAAAGACAAGCAAGCCAGAACATAGCCAACTTTCTTGAAAAACTAAACTTAACTATTTCATTCAAAACCGATAACTCTATCGGAAAAAGAACATAGAAAATAACGAAACAAAAATAAGTATTTTTAATAAGTCCACCTAACTTATAAATTAAATTATGCAGATTGCACAAACGCATATATAGAATGAAGAGGAAAATGTTTTTCAAAAAGAATCAAAGAACACTACTGCAACTATTTAAAAAGGAAATGGACACCATTTAATTGAAAATTATCGTATTTGTTTCCAAATAACTATTCCATAAATAAAGGCGCCAAATTTAGTCTACTGGAATCCTTAAAAATAAATATATTAAAATACACAGGTATCCTGCTAAATGAACAATTAGATCTTAACACCTCACCAAAGCCATCCTCTTCATCAAATCCGCCAGCAATATGGTCGGCCAGCTTCATCCCTCTCATGGCACAAGACTTCATTGAACCAACAACATCAAGTACCTGGGGCTCTTCTATGACAAGCGTCCAGTATAGAAGTACCAAGTCGCAGCCCTCAACATTGAAGGACAACCAGCTCCTCGGCCAAGCTCTAACATCTTCGCAACATGTCGAGTAAAATGTCCAACATGCAGGCAAGTTGAACAACAATTTTTGCACAATGATAATCCTGCCGGACATTACCTACTCCAGGTCCGGTATGATGCCAAATGATCACGTACCCACAGATTTACCCTCCAGATCGTTCAAACCACAGCCCCCGCCATCCTCGCCAACTCCCAATGGTTTAATCCGCATGACCAAATACAGCGTGGCCTCTAGATTTTCTGGATAAAAGCATCACCCCAAAACCCACTCCCACAGTTAGTCATGCTTACGGGAACCTCCACCCAAACGACGCAACTTGCTGCCCAACGACCATCAGCTGTTTAAGTTAGTAACTTCATTTATAAAATATCTCAGAAAGTCTCAGATCTATTAAGTTTTTTTTTATAAAAAAACCCTTGCCTAGGCTAGGTTAATTATCGGTTACTGAAATGTAAATTATCTTAAGATTCCAACTTCTCCTAATTATAGATCAGCGTTATGTAATCGTAGTTATAGGACATATAGCCTTACCTAGTTTATCAATAAAATACAATATGCCAAACAAAAATCTCACACTTCGACACATTGATTCTTGAAAAAAGCTACAGTGACCGAAAACAAAAACATGTCAAACATCTACTTAATAATAATAACAATTAGAAGTAGAATTCTTTAAAATATTACAAGTTTAGAGAAAATACTACCCATATTATACAGGAAAGCGTTTAGCATACTTCAAGCAACATATACAAGTGTAGTAACCACGGTCTGAAGGATAGGACATAAAAATAACATTCTGAGATATATAACATCTTGTTATTAATAATAAGATCGCGGTTTTAGTTTGATTTAAAAATATAAGTCTTTAATGTCAATCTTCCAACGCTTTAACAAAGAATTAATTGTAAAAATATATTATTATTACCGAAAGTCTCCCGACTATTCCAATCAAGTCATACATGGGCTGCAGAGGACCTAGGCACCTCAAGATTAGACTACAAAAGGACAGGGCGGGCGTGAAAAATTCACATTAATATTGAGTGTTAACCGGGCACCAATTACATCACCATTTACTATGAAATTCTTCAACACGAATGCAGGGTCCACCTAGAGCGATTCGGTATGAATGTGGCCAAGCTTTTTCCTGGCCTATATAATCCCAGAGTTTTCCAATAATGGAACTATGGAAACTTTCTTAAGAACTATTATTGGCATTAGAAAATACTTTTACTTTTTTTTTCCCTGTTCACCATTTTTTTCAGCAGATCAAATAAGAACATTACTATATATTAATTTAGCTGTATTTTCTATGAGACTTAATAGTGATTTTAGGGTGACCGCAAAAAATCGATGTCGGAATTTTGTTCGTCTGGATCCCCCACAAAACGATTCCCCTTTCCAGATATTAAAAAAAGATAGCCGAAATTTGAGCTCGATTAAACGACGTTAAACCGTGCGCGCTCGTCACCCTCTCACAAGTTTGAAAAAAATCCAAATTTTTGGCCAAAAAGCTGACATATGGAGCCATAACTCCAGAACGGTAAATAATAGAAACCACGCTTAAATATCTCAAAAGAAAGCTCGTAATGTTGTTCTTTCAAAATTTATATTCTATACATAATTGTTGTTATTTTAAGTCAAACCGAGTTACAACAGCCTTTAGCCCCAAAAACGTGACCTTGGTACCTAGTAAGGAGCCAGTTTGGGAGTATTTCTAAGAATTTTACGGGTTTTTACATAATGTGTCTCGGAATTAACATTTTTTTGTTAAAAAGTATTTTGGAACTCAATTTTCAAACATAAAGAGCCTTTTGTTCAAATTTAATTTCTTTTATTATATGGGGATTACCTGACTAGTTTACCAAAGAAAGACCCGTTTGACAGTAAAAAGGAGGGTGAATCTAATTTCTATTTTAGGGATGGTGATTTTACTTCAGCGTACAAACCGACCTTTTTATTTATTCAGTTTAGTTTCTAAAGTGCCTTTGAGCTGGTTAGATCGAACAATTATCTAGTGAAGATATTTTAACGTTTTTTTTTTTAATTTTCCAAGTGTGTGTGTTATTGTATTTTTATAACTATTATAGTATTATTTTAAAAGACATTTGAAAACATTTTATTGAAATTAAAGTTTTGCAATATATTTTGTTTCATTTTCCAAGTTAACTGTTATTTACCTATTGGCCTCTGAAATGGCATCCACATCAGGTGTACAAAGCCGGACCAAGGATAAAATATTTCTTGTGGGCTATCCCATTCACCAGATCACGGTTGTAAACTACCCTCAAATCGTCAAGTTTTGTGTGCTTTATTTTATTAATTTACGTACTGTGAAATTAACTGTAAGAGAAATCAGCAAAAACTTACAATACGAGAAGTGTTTCATTTTTTGGGAGAAAGCTCGAATCCCGAATAAACATGAGCAAGATGCAATTACTAAGCTGGGAAAAACTTCACGCCGAGTGGAGAACTCTTCAAAAAGACCGGAAGAAAACATCGAAAACGGCCAAGAACAAATTTAAACAGTTTGTTGAAAAGTTGGATGATCTCTTTGATATTGCTCAACAAGATGCCTTGGCTCTGATGAAATCGGAAGAAGATAAGGCGTTTCCTCGTGAAACAGAGGCAGAAGGGCCGCCCAGGTTCCATGACTGGAGTGGATCTCAAGTTGTCTCGAGCTGAAGAAATCAAGGTGCAAAAGGAACTTGCAAAAATGAACCGACAAATCCAAGAAGCAACTTTTGATATTGGTGAGTTTTTTTTTTATTATTAGTATTCTAAAAAAATAGATAAACAAATAAGTAAATAGTTTCATTATAATTGAAAGGAAAATTGTACATGAGAGCATGATTTGGCATCTTTATGATTGAGTTTATATATTTTTTAAATAAAACCTTTTGATAATTAGAATAGGTAATTTAGTAACCTATGTATTATTACTATTCTGCTAAAACGACAAGTTTTTATAGTCTTTTTTTTTTTTTCTCTTTCTTTTGTTTGCTTCTTAGAGACGGATGATGAAGACAAGTTCGAAGAAGGAGAAGAGACACTGAAGAGGACAGCATCTACCCAGAACTTGAGAGCTTGGAGGAAATGGACATCCCTGAAGAAGCTGCAGAAGATCCAGGACCATCTGAGAGCAAGAGGATGAAAGTTTCATTTGCAAGGGCGTTTAAAGAGATTTTAAACATGAAATTGTCCATTTTATTAGATCGATGTAAGGTATCCGACAGAAATGCCACGAGAATTTTAATAGCTATCTCTAGAAGCACTAAACCTTGACCCTCTTGAGTACAAAGTCTCGAAAAACTTTATTACATGATAGAAGGCAAATGTTCAGAGAACAATATAATAAAAAAATTTTTGATAAAGTAAACATTCCTGAAAAAGAGCCCGTGGTTGTCCATTGGGACGGTAAAACTTTTACCGGGTGTTTTAAAAAATGAACAATGTGAGCGAATAGCTATAGCTATTTCATATGGCGAAAAGGAACAGCTGCTGGAGTTCCTGTAACAGCAAACAGCTCTGGAGAGGAGCAAGCCGTAGCCGTATATGAATGCCTACATGAATGGGGTCTTCTCAACACCGTCAAGGCGATGTGCTTCGACACTACAGCATCCAACACGGGAAGACTCAAAGGAGCATGCGTCATATTGGAGCAAATGTTAGGAAGAGAATTGGTTATACCTAGCTTGCCGTCACCATATCTTGGAAATTCTGTTAAGAGGCTATTTCGACACAAAAATGGGATCAACCACTGGACCTCATCCAGACATTTTTCAAGAGATTCCTCACTGCGTGGCCCAAGATAGACAAAGGAAAATACGACACAGGTATCAGTGACAATCTAATAACAAAAGCAGCTAACTCCAGAAGTAATTGCAAATGTTACTGCTGAATTCGAGACCAAATTAACTGAGAGCCACCCCAGAGAGACTACAAGGAGCTATTGCAGTTGGTTCTCGTATTTGTTGGATCACTAGACGGCAATGTTGTGGTTTTAGAACTCCAGGAGCCAATTCATCACGCTAGGTGGATGGCAAAGGCTATTTACTGCTGCTTAAAAATGTTCATTTTTTTCGTCGTCAATTTAAGATGTCTAAAGAAGAAGAAAGTTCTGTGCGTGCCATTTCTGTTTTCCTAGTTAAAATTTATTGTAAAAGCTTGGTTCAATGCTCCAAAAGCTCATCTTGCACCAAAGCAAGATTTAGGTATTTTGCATAGTCTGTTAGACTATAAAGAATGTTGACAACGACATTGCAGAAATAGCCCTGACCAAATTTTCGAACCATTTGTGGTATTGAATGCAAAGTTAGGTGGGATTATCGTTTTTTGATCCCACCATTACAGACGATGATAAAAGTTGTTAATGGTAATAAATTGCTCAGTAGCACAGATGAAACCATCACAGCACGCTAGGGTTGTAAATCTAAAAAAGTTAGGAAAGAAAACTTAAAAGAGGTAGTTGATGGAGGATTGGTAAATTTACTTACCAAAGGAAACGTTTACATTCTTTGAACCAATTTAATATAAAAACAGATTTCCTAAGACAACATCCAAAATCTGGCCTCAAAATAATGACTTCCAAGAAGGATTGAAAATTGTCAAAACATTAAAAGTAGTTATGATATGATATGGCTGAGCGTGGTGTTTAATTAATATACCGACGTGTTATACGACGCCTTCTGACAGAAAAGATGAAGACCAAAAGCAATATGTCCTGCAAGTTGTAAAGTAAATGCCGAGCATTATATCCTGACACGTTTCAAAAACTACTTTATACAAAAAAGCTCTAGAATAGATTAGAAGATAACTAGGTGTAAAATTATCAACTCTATGTAGGTACTACGTCTCTGCTATCTTTTTTCTGTGTCTGTCTTTGTATGTATTATATACCTAAATTTTTATATTTTAAAATAAAAAATGTTCATTAGACTTATCAGTAGTTACTTGTTTTTTTATTATATTTCTACTTTTCAAACTTAAAAATATACCAAAAAAA
This sequence comes from Pachyrhynchus sulphureomaculatus, assembly GCA_019049505.1. NCBI lineage: Eukaryota > Metazoa > Arthropoda > Insecta > Coleoptera > Curculionidae > Pachyrhynchus > Pachyrhynchus sulphureomaculatus. Next base: position 25,911 of record JAHKBH010000306.1, read on the forward strand.
GCAAAATGATTATCACTTAATAACAAAATATAGAAGTATGCTCCTAGTACACGGTACCAGGTCACGTTTTTGGGGCTAAAGGCTAAAGTGCTGTTGTAAACTCGGTTTGACCATTAAAATAACAACTAACTTATGTATAGAATATAAATTTTGAAGAACAACATTCTGCATTCCTTTTTGAGATATTAAGATCGTGTTTCTAATATTTACTCGTTCTGGTAGTTATGGCTCCATATGTCAGCTTTTTGGCCAAAAAATTTGGATTTTTTTTCAAACTTTGAGCGACGAGCGGCACGGGTTAACGTCGTTTAATCCGAGCTCAAATTTCGGCTATCTTATATCTGGAAAAGGGGAGGAATCGTTATGTGGGGGTCCAGACGAACACGATTCCGCATTTTTTTTCCCCCTCTATGAGATCCGGTCACTCTATGTAGGGCTAATATGTTGACTGCTGTATGGACTTAGTTAAAAAGTGAATTAAGTGGAATATATTAGTAGTGTTTTTCTTGACAACATATCCAAAAATACACCGAATGTTGTGTCTTAAGATAACATAACTACAAAATATCATTATTTTATTATTGTAGATGCAAAGATTACTAGGCCGATTATTTAGAACCCCAGTTGCGCGTAATGTGCCGATCTTGATGAAATCGGCGTAACTTTTTCATAAGCTTAAAAAAATTGTGTGGTATTTTAAAAAACATAAAATTGACTGAAGAATATACTACATTAATGACTAACAACATTTTTTGAGGATCAACCACAATATGTAGAAAATTAAACTGCTAGTTACAGAAACTGCAATATAATAATTCAATATTAAAAATATATATACGATGGTCTTTTATATTTAACGATTTAGCTTACCATTTGACTACCAGTGAAACCATATTTTGGACATCTTGTCCAATAATTCCATCAATCGGTTCATTTTGAGGTTGGTACTCTCCCAAAACGATACATTATTTTGTTGGTAAGCGTCAAAGAATTTTATAAAGTATTCCGCCCATAACTGCCAGTACTCATCCTTAAGTGTTCCTACTCCATTCCACCTAAAAGAAACATACTATGAATAATAGCAACCAATTGTTTGTCGAAAGAATAGGAAATATAAATATTCGTGTTTTTATTAATTTTTTAAAATAAAATCTCCTGTATAATTTTTATGTGATCTTTCATCGAATAGTTCTTTTAATACGAATTTAACGATATATTTTCTGCCTTTAATGATTTTCAGTAAAAAAGTAGTAAAACTTATTTGCATGTAATAATAAAAAAAAATTATAGGGATAGATTAACTATATGTTACAAACAACGCGGATGCAGGAAGCAGAGTCCTTAAAAGTTTTGAAGATTATAGGCTGTGTTATTTAACCTACTAAATTTAATGTTAAACACTAACTGCAGACGTAAGCATTTATTACAATTATATTTCAGTATTCCGTACGCAACAATTATATATATATACGTACATACTTCGGTGCATGTACGTCTATCTGTCTGCCCGTCTGTTATACCCATTTTTTTTCCGAAATTATTTGACATAGAAAGTTGAATTTTGAATTGATGGCTCCATCAGACCGTGTAGTTTTGGAAGTGAAATTTTGACTTAAGGTTTAGTTTGGATAGTGAAATCGGAAGCAAAATAAAAAATTATCTGATCATTGAGTGGGGTGTCAAAAAACAAACAAATTCAAAAATATATAATGTAATACTTGGACACACTTTTCTTTGTATTATTTTTCAAAAAATTACCAAAAATCGCTGCCCTTCCTTATCTTGAAAAGAACTGATCAAAAAATTGCAAAATATCTCTGCAAGGTGTAAATTGAACGAACATTATCCTATCTAGGGTCATTAGTTTTTAACAAATATCCGAAACAAACTTTGTTGAAAACTCATTTTGAGGTGTGCTTTGTGAAGCAAAAAAAATATATTTTTTTTAAGGCAATTACGGTACGGAACACTAATTGCGCAGTACAACTTGCACTATGATCGGTATTTTTATCGCAAGTAAATACTTAAATACAACAACGTAAACAAAATATTTAAAATTAATAACGATAATTGAAATTATATGAAAACACTTGGATTGAAGTTTATTTAAAGATAGTGACGACGAAAATTAGAATAATGTATCGTTGATAGTAAGTAAATAGAAGTCAGTAAAATTGTTTTTATGAATAAAGTAACTGAACACTAGCTCAGTTCTTCTTGAATTCTATATATAAATATATATATATATATAATATATATATATATATAATATATATATATATTATATATAAATATATATATATATATATATATAACATATATATATATATATATATATATAATATAAATATATATATATATATATATATATATATATATATATACATATATATATATATATATATATATATATATATATATATATATATATATATATATATATAAATATATATATAAAAATATATATTATAATAATATAAATATATATATATAAATATATATTATATATATATATATATATATATACATATATATATGTAAATATATATATATATATATATAATATATATATATATATATATATATATATATATATATATATATATACAGTATACCCCGCTTAGCGCGACCCCGTTACGCGCGGTTTCACTATAACGCGAATTTCAAATTTCGCGCTCATGTAGTCATTAACTTCTCTATGGTCGCGGGGGGATCCCCGCTTTCTCTGAATATTCTCTTTGAAGAATTGGGAATTCCCTGTCCTTCGACTTTGTTCTATGGGGATTTCCTCGTTCGTTTCGTGTGTTCATTTGTTCCGTAATGTTAGTTCGGTCGGCTGGCAGTTTTGTTTTAATATTTATTGGAGATACATACATACATAATTTAACCCTACGTTAAAAATGCCGCCTGTAAAGAAAAAAGAGCGTAAAAGCGTCACTTTGGAATTGAAGATGAAAGTGTTAAGAAGAATGGAAAATGGAGGCAAAGCAACAATTGTTGGGAGAGATTTTGGACTCTCAGAATCGACTGTGAGAACGATTTATAAAAATCGGGAAAAAATTAAAATCTCCAGCGAAGGTTCAACACCTATAAGTGCAACAAAACTTTCTCGTTCGAGATCATCTATCTTAGAAAGAATGGAGAAATTACTGTCAGTCTGGATCGAAGATTTGAATAAGAAGAACACACCACTAAGTCAAGATCTCATATGCACAAAAGCAAAATCTTTGTATGAGATGCTGAAAACAAAAGAAGGAGAAGGGAGTGCCACTCCGACTTTTGCTGCCAGCAGAGGCTGGTTCCATCGGTTCAAGCAGCGTTCTAATCTTCACAATATCCACATAACAGGCGAGGCGGCCAGCGCGGACATTCAAGCTGCAGCTGAGTTTCCAGACAAGTTTCAAGACTTCGTTAGACGAGAGAAAATTCCTGCTTGTCTCATCTTCAATGTTGATGAGACCGCACTTTACTGGAAAAAAATGCCATCTCGAACATTCATTTCTAAGGAAGAACGTCAAGCCAGTGGTTTCAAAGCTGCGAAAGATCGACTAACACTTCTGCTGGGTGGTAATGCCACTGGTGATTTCAAACTGAAACCTTTACTAGTGTACCATTCAGAAACACCCCGTGCAATGCGAGGCACAGACAAGACAAGTCTACCAGTTGTGTGGCGATCAAACAGAAAGGCGTGGGTTACACGGGAAATTTTTCAAGAATGGTATTCTAATAGTTTTTGCCCATCAGTCAAATCATACTGTGACAGAAATGGGCTTGAACCTAAAGTTATATTACTCTTAGACAATGCCCCAGGACATCCAACCTCACTTGATACGCCCAGAGACTTAAAAGTGTACGTAAAGTTCCTTCCACCAAACACTACGTCAATATTACAACCTATGGACCAGGGAGCAATAGCAAACTTCAAAGCTTATTACCATCGCCGCACTTTTAGCCAACTAATTCATGAAACTGACGGGGAAGGAAGACAGTCTATGCGAGAGTGGTGGAAGTCATACAACATTATGAAGTCTATTCACAACATAGAAGAGGCTTGGAAGGAAGTTAAAATGAGTTGTATGAATGGGGTGTGGCGTAATCTTTGGCCAGATGTAGTGGAAGCACCTAGAAGAATTGTCCAGATGCAGAGACAAGTGCTTGAAGACATTGCTGCAATGATTGAGGGGTCTGAACTTGAAGATGTCACGGTAGAAGATCTCGTAGAACTTGTAGCAACGCACGACGATCCTATTAGCAATGAAGATCTGATCGAGTTACAGAATAATCCTATCTACGATGAGGAAGAACAAGTAGAAGAGAAAGTTTTATCTTCAGGGGAAATACAAAATGCACTTTCAAAAATTTATTCAGGTTTGGACATATTGCAGAGTATAGACAATAATGATGACCGTGTCTTGACCGTGTGTCAAACAATTAAAAACAGTGTTGGGTGTTATGAACGTATTTTACAAGAACGTAAACAAAACGTTACCCAAAAGACAATAGATGTATTTTTCCGTAAAAAATAAGAGTATGTATTGCATAAAGTGTTCTTAGAATTAAAGTGATTGATTAAAATGATTTGTATTTTTTTGTATTAAATTTTGACTATGTTTAATCATAAACCTCGATATACGCGAATTTCAGTTAACGCGATTTTTTTCGGAACGTATCCCTCGCGTAAAGCGGGGTATTACTGTATATATATAATATATTTATTTATTTATTTATTTATTTATTTCAAAACCAAAAAAAAAATACAACTTTATGATATACAGTAAATTAATTAAGCAAGCTTATCAATATTCATTACAAAAGTCTTCTATGTTAGTTTTTTAAGAGTTAAATATTAGAGAGAAACTTTTTCTGAGATTATTATCGTCAAAGAATATAAATTTCTGCTACAAAGAGCTTTACGTAACGTTAAGGGTAGATTGTATTATTTTCTATTTTAAAAATCGGAAATATAAATCATATAACTATGTTGAAAAATTAAACACCAGTATCTGACCCTTTTGTATAAGACAATCAATAGTAAATAGTGCGATAACTGTTTTATTTGATTTTTTTAATTCATTACACCACTTTAAATAATTAAATGAATGGAGATCTAGTTGTAAATAAATTGTTGCCAAGAAACATTTTAGATTTTCTTATGTACTCGACAATTGTAATTAAAGAACACAGTTGATTAGGTTAAGTTTAAGGTGAGTGGGTTTTGTAACCCTCAACAGCGATTTTCTCATCTGTTGTGCCTCAACATTGGTTGAAAACCATAATAAATCTATTACGGTTTTCTAAAGAATTTGTAAAAATTTCCTTCTTCTGGAACCTTATTAATTACAATGGCTTATGTCTGGCAGCTGAAGCTAGTTATGTTTTCACATTAATAATGAATTTAAAATGGTTGCAAAGCAGCTAACACAAACTGAACTTTCTCATCTCCTATGGTTGATTTAAGTCCAATACTGAAAGCATATCTGTCAATATATTTACCAACGTTGAGTAAAGTTTATTCTTTATCAGTGCTTTAGTATTCTGCCATCTGTTAAGTCGTATCTCGGCCCATCAGCCGACGTAGAATTGGCAAAGAAGAGCACAGACATAAAATACTTACCGCCGTCCTACCGCAACACATACAGTTACTAGTATCTCTGACTAATGTAACGTACTCTCTACCGGGGATTATTCAAAATGACTTCTAAATTATGGACTTTGTTGAATTTTGGCAGCTTTTTTTTTGTATACCTGAGTTGATCGACCTTTAGAAATTGGACTCTGACGGTGCTTTTTGGCAAACCTGAGATTTGTCCTTGCAAGAATTCCTTTGCTCTGTAAGGACAGTATGCTTTTGGTATTGACCTACACAGCCAGATACCATTGTTGTATCTTACCGATACATTGCCATGTTTGTGTTCTGTTCTGTTTTTTTATCGATCCTAGTTGAATTCCGAGATCGCTCGACAATAGAAAAGCAATTAACTTCCAAATATTACTTGTTTTATTTTAGCACTCATATTCATTTCTAGTATATCTATTTTAACGTTAACGTATTGATATACTATTATTTTTAATAATCTGCAGAACATGAAGCTCATAGTTTATTGAAATGACTAGCTGAGACCAAAATTTAAACATTTAGCATCAAGTATAAAAGTAAATCGCAAGCGGGTCTTTGTATTGACCTTCTAGAGGCAATATCTCTCATTTTAAAACTAATAAATGAGAAAATGAAGGGCAATTATTTTTAAATTGTTCATGAAAAACAGTACCGTCGACTGATTTGTAGAGATGGACCGTTCTCCAAATATAACCTACTTTTTAGGTGAAGAAGCGAATGCTAATTAAATGAATATGTACATAATATTTGAATTTTCCAACATTTATCGTCGAACTACCTAAGGCAACACTAACATATGGTCAAATAGTATACATAGAGGTATAATGCAAGTAAAAAAATATATCAAGTAATATCTTGTTACTGGACGTGGACTGGGATGTGCTGAAATCTCCACGAAATGTGGAGTGTCTGTCTCTTTAAAGATAGTCCAAATTAAAAAATGGCTATGTAAAAAATGATATTAGAATGTTTATTGCCTGCTAGTTGCAGGAACATTTTGTTGTTAACACGTACTGTAAAACTTTTGTAAAACAAAATTAGTCGGTTAATGCTTTGTTTTACCGGAGAGAGATTTTTTATATTAAAAGTTTGTGCTCAATTCTTATTTCACAAATTGAATATGACTCAAGCCAATTATTGGTTTTTCATCTCAAATATGGGAGACACGACCAAAACTTGGAGCTACACAACGTGAATCCACGGATTATTTCCTCAGTATTGCCTTATGCTCTTGGGAATAGTAGGGAAGATGAATATTATGTGTATGTAGATTTTACCTATATTGGTCTCAGTAGAATTGTCAGAAATTACTGGTGGGTTCGGATTTAATGTATCCGTAAGGGAGATCAACAACCGATATCTTGCGGGGGGTGGGTGATATTATAAAATCGGGCTTTCTAATACATAGTTGGTTTAAAAACTACAGAGTATAGGCTGGTAGGCATAATATTGAAAATTAAAATTGTTTTACCTTAATTTTAGTGTGGTAGCTTGCTGGTATTTTTTTTCGTTTCAAATTGAATCGCGAGGGAAGGAAAATCATCTCTTAATATGCTGGGGGCGTGTGAATGTGTATGGCGAAAACTTCTAATACAGTATACAAATGGGGAATGGGTAATCCATATATTCATGTGTATAAGACATAGCAAATCTTATGGAGTCTAAATTCGTGTTACCAACAACTTTAGTGAATGGATGTATAAAGTTTTGGGCGCGCAACTATGAAAAATTACAATTTCAGCGAGTTTTGATGAGAATCAGAGAGCAAATGGATACTGTTTTGACGTCAATTGTTTCTGACGTTAAAGTATTCTTCGCTTGTTCTAAGACTTCCATCCTTTGTATATATATATATATATATATATATAGATAATATATATATATACTATATATTCTAGGAAGACGATTTGTCGTCTATTGGTTTTTAACAGTTTGTTTTTATAAATATAATTCGATTATTTCTGTCCAAAAGTACTGATTTTTTGGTCTTATTCTTGTTCCCTTGCACCATATTGCGTTCAAACACATGCTCTGTGATTCAGCTGTTAGGAGGTCGACCGAATTAAATATATCTGTCGGGTCAACAAGAATTGGAACCGATTATACAATGGGTCCTAACACTTTAAATCCCATGTTAATTTATTATGACGTGACAATGATGAAAAAAATGCTAATTATTTATACTAACCAAGATGTAGTTAGGTTTGTCTGTTGTTGATTGGTAATTTCATAATTATATTTTTAATGAAAAAGAGTAGAAATTTTGTAGCGTAACATTAAAGTTCTCATTCTCATCAAACACAAAAAGTGCCTTGTTGTTAGATTTTTATGTTATGTGGTCGACTGGCACACCAAAGTGTATCACTATGCTTATTCAGAATATGTACTTCTGTAGAGTATTTCGTGTTCATTAATATTAACATGTGAATAAGAAAAGAACAGATGGTGCCTCAAAGCTTGGCGGGGAGGGTAACAATCGTGTTTCAAAAATATTTAAGAGAGCCACAAAATAGCTTATGGACTATTCTTTGCGCTTATTGAATTATATGTTATTTTAACATGTAAAGATTTAACAAATTGTATGAGAATGTTGGCATCAATTTTGTGGTTTTGTGTACCAAATGTTTTTGATTCGTATTGTAAGTAGTGCTGCCTGACGTATCGGTGGGCCGTTATTTTAATGGCTCTTTAGTATGGGATAATGTTTAGAACATTACCCAGAATATCAGATTAACTTTCTATTCTATTAGTGTTCAACATCTTATGCGTCGCATGTAAAGATTTCGTATGGGAATATGTTTGGGAGTGATTGTCACTAAGATCTGGGCAAACCAACAAAAAATTCCCTTACGATACGAAAATGAGTTTGTATAACCTTACAATTAATATCTTCAAGCTGTTTATGTAAAGCCTATGTTGTACGAAATTGTGCTTTCGGGCGCTATCAGCCATCACTATACTGAAAAGTCTCCCAAGACTACCAGAATTAGCATGCATTTCCACTCTGGCATTTGGGAGGGAATTCCTCTGCTCGGGCTACTCGTAAACTATCTTCGAATTCCATCGTCACCAAAAGAACTTTCAGGGGGGTCAAGAGCAAGCTCTTTGAGTTGGCGTATAGGATACAATCTGGCAATGTTAAGTACCTAAAAAAGACGGCTTTTGTTCGAACATCTAATAATATACTGCGACCCAGATGGTGGGATCTCATATACAGAAAGTTTGGAAGCTCAGTATTAGTAGATAGTATAAAATGAATCAATATAAAGCAAAAGTGTAATTTTTTGATAGAATCATATCGGCTTAGCTCTGGGAAGAGTGGATGGGATGGTGACTACATGCGATTGATTAGAGAACTAGAGGCATACTCGCACGTAAATATGTTAACCACTTCACACCTAATTAATCACGTTACAGTTATGAGTAGTAAAATAGCTCTACAAAATGTTATTATTTTAATGATGTAGTTTAATTCGTGCAGCATCTGGTAAATGCTTCTCCTTTTACCAATAAATTGATGGATCGTGTATTGCGCTGACATTGTCAAATGGGACGAGCGTAGGGAGGCATATGCTGACAATCCGAAGGGGTTTAGACTCAAACTACCCATATGATTATAATAGCGACGCTTAAAAGGCACCCACAACTTGTATAATTTTTATACCTCTTCTGAATATACCTTACATGACCAATGCCGAAGATCTGCAACCTTCTGTACCGAGTCACCATATGAAGAATCACCTTCACCACCACAACTGGGACCTGAATAGTTCGTTGTTTCATTAAATTACATGTTTAATATACTGAAGTACACTAGGACGAACGCAAATAAATACTGCATAGATTAGGCAATTGTATTCCCCCTAGTTAGGCGCGCTATTTCGATATAACTTACGCAGGACGTGACTCTACTCAACTGCTTATTTAGAGTAAATACTACGTCTTGATTGTTTATATATTGTTTTTGTACAAACACTAATGCAAGGCTACAACACAAACATACCCATCATAGTCCCTCGAATATACACCCCACATCCCTCCAATATACAAATAGTGCACCGGCCAATCACATAGACCTCCTTCGCTCATAATACAACATACACAACATTAAGAAACGGTTTTCTTGACCAGTAAACTATACATAAAGTTTCTTAACGGGCCATAGGTTCTTCAAACCCTTTTATTAAATAATACTACAAATAGTCACCTTTGGTGGGGGGGGCGTTAGAATTTATTGATAAACTCGGTCAAACAAAATATCTCGACTCCAAACTATTTGGGTATACACATTAACACGATCCGAGTAATTTCGCGTTAACACTATTATTTGTATCGAATCATCATTCGAACAGCCCATTCTATTCTATTAATCAAAATGCATTGAATGGGCCGAGCACAAGCCCTTAGTTTAAACAATGAAACATAAATTCCAACAGTTATAACACGGTTAGATTTAAATTATCCATCCATGATTACTTGCTTAAAAACACAACATTAACATTTGTAGTTACAGCACGCCACTCCCCCCCAGCCCTACATTATACTCTTCCTGCTTGTTTTTTCTTGCGGACCGAGTCGAGCGCTGGTTTCACCACTCGCTCTTGTGGGATTCTTTCCCCATTCTTCCGTCCTCGCAACCTTTTACTCCCGCCTCAGCTATGAAGGAGAATAGTCGTTTTTAGACTCGCAACTCTCTGTGTGTTTGAGCTCATCCCTCATGTGCTCGATTGGATTGGCTAGCAAGGACTTTCTCGGCAGGCACAGGCTAAATGTGGGTTATCTCCCAATGACTCGACAACCCAAAACGCAGCAGTCAATGTGGGCCTCGGCAACTGTCTTAGGCAGACGCAACGGAAGATGATTGCCGAACAATGCATCTTAAGGATAGACAAGTCCTCTGCAGGGATCTCCTCGATGTATCCAGCTAGCAGTTAATCCCAACTGCATACTGAGTGCTCAACAATCAAGAAAATCAAATCAGTTTTAGTCATCCAGTAGAGAATGCCATCCCCACACGCATTCACCTATTCGCTCCTACCATATGCGGCCGGTGTGTATTGTATGCAGGATGTGGCACATAAACGGCTCTCCAGGGTCGCCCTAATAGACTCGGTTTTACAATACCAATTCATATGCCAAAGTAGGCACATGTCATGGACTCGTCGGCGATCTAAACCAGGAGGCGCCATTTGCTTCATGGGTACAGTACGTCAGTAGGTACTTTCGGGCAAATCTCTTGCGCTCGACGCGTGGTGATGCAACCCTAATATTAGTTGGTTTCTGTTAGTATGGTCTTTCAGAGAGATGTGGTAGCTTCTATTAAGTTTTCTGTTCTTCTGACTTTCCAAATGATGAAACCCCCACATGAGGACGATCTCTTAGAGTTTTGATTGCAATGAACGACGGTCATATCTCGGCTCCGAGATACAACCTAATTCTCCTGGATCCTTGTGCTCTGTATCATTGACTTCAGGACTTTCTGGGAAACGTCCTGTGGGCTCTGGAGACACGTTGAGCTGAGCTCAGGTGCAGTGGCCACAGCGGCGACCATCATTAGCTCTAGACCTTCCTTGCATATTAGGGCAAGGACTTGTGCCGCATTATACATTATATCATCGGCGGTGGTATCCATTGTTATCCCGATTGACGGAATGAGGTAAGGCAGGTGATCGATAGAGGGAGTTTGAATGGGTTCACGTTCGAAAAAGAAATAAATAGGAAAAATGCAAGGTAAACCTTGTGTTTTTAATAATTTTACGTGGCCATGAGCGAGCAAAATAAGGGGTGCTATTGAGTTAAGAACTGTTTTTGGTGTCAGTAAAACTTTCGGGGCAATCCAACAATGTTTTTGGGGCGAACATATATGAGGAAGAAGAGATAGAAAATCAGCATTCAGAAGGATATCAAAATAACATAGCACTAGTTCAGAAATAATCTTAAGCTCGGTATTATGCGGTTGAATCGATTTTTTGCTTCACCAATGAGTAAAGTCTTCCTGTTAACTCGTTCTAGCTGAGGGAGTATCATAAGGGTGTAAGGCTTATGATATATATATATAAGATATATAGTATATATATATATATCATTATATTAAATGTTTCATTATATCCTGATACATAAATAATAGAATACAATATATATCACTATTACTATATTATATGATAGATTATATATATAGTAAATATAATAAATACATATATATACATATATATACATATATATATTTATTATAAATATGATAATAGATAGTAAATATAATATATAACGGACATAATACTAGTAGCATATATATTTATATATACAGGATGATTGTATATATTATAGAGTATACATATTTTATATCTATAATAGATATATATAATATAATATATATCATATATATAGGTATAATAATATATATATAAATAAGTTAAGATATATATATAATACATATATATATATAGATTTATATACAAATAAATATATGTAGTATTATATACTGATCTTTCTAATTAAATAATTTGCACAACAAAAACGAAGTAAACACAGACAAACAAAACAAAAAAATACATGGTATTAATATTAATAACCTAAAAAAGAAATAATACTTCGGTTTAAACCCGGTAGAAAAATTTTATAAATTTGTGTACAGTGTTACCTTTTTGGACCAAAAGTTTAAAATTATTCATCTTTTTTCTAAATAGTTATTCCAATTTTCGGGGGAACAGTTTATAATATGAGTGTTTCTAATAGATGCTATAAGGTCTCCGTTCTATCTAGGTCCACGTCAGAAAACGCGTCCTATGTTAAGAAATGTTTCACACAATCGGTCCGTAAATCATCTAAACGCAAAATAGCATGGGATTCTAGCAATTATAAAATCACACAACAATACCATAGTAGATACTTCCTGGTTAACCAAAACTGACCACAGTTATTTCCTTAAAATTTACAATAATTAGTTTGGATCCTGTGGAAGTATTCTAGTAAATAATCTCTTTTTAAACAATTCACACTTTAACGTAATTTACTTTATAAGGCTATGTGTGTTATTGATTATCCCAAAAGTTGAAATTAAGCCCTTTCCTTGAAGATATCACGATTGTTTTTGTTTCCATTATCAAAGTTTCCTAATACCATTTAATTAAAAGAGTAGATGTGAGGTAAAACATAATTGAGAAAACGCTCACGTGGTTGAATGTCCTGTACGTATATTTAATTACAATCTAATCTCCAACAAAATGATTGTTACATATAGTACTTCTGTATGGTAGGTTAAGAGGAATATATTTTTTTTACTTTTGCCTCAGAACTAGCTAGCCCTTGTTGGATACGTAAAAGTTACATGGTCAAGTAGTAGAGATCGAAGACATGATACATTGTTAAAAAGAGAGGCCCTAAATGTTGAACGTCAAGAACCACAACAGAAGTAACGAATTTTATCTAACTCGTCATATGTCTTTTATGCCAAAAAGATACAGTACTTTTAACCTAAAAAAAGTCTAGAAGTAATTGACAATGTTTTCTCACGATACAAATAATGCAATCGTTGTTTAACTAAAATGTTTTAAACAATTCAAGAATTTCCCCGTTGTAGAGGTATTTTCCCGATCAAAGAAATAATAACTAGAATTTATTAAATTGTTTTACGATAAACTATTCTTATTGTCCCTCAGTTTAAATTTATATAAAAACACTCAAATTAATTACTCATAGCGCTATTATACATACTTGCAAAAGGTACTTTAATCATTTTACAGATCTTTTGAAATGGCTGTTGTATGTTTTGACGCAGGCTACTCTATTTATACCATCCTTGCCTGGATATAGCTTGATTATCCTTCCCATATCCGACTGTAACGGAGGTAGATGATCCTCCTTGATCAAAACTATGGAATCTTCTTGAATCTCGTGTTGCTCTTTGGCCCATTTGTGTCTTACTATCAACTTATTATTGTATTTATATATATATATATATATATATATATATATATATATATATATATATATATATATATATCTATGAGTATATTTGGCCTGGCCACGTATATAGGTAGTAGTTGTTTGCAGAAATCCCTACTGAGGCGGGGAGGTGAACGATAAAAAACATTTTAAACGAGTTATTTACATTTGAAGAATTAAACACTCTCGTGATTAAAATCGAAACGGTATTAAACTCCCGCCCAATTACTCCTATTTCCCTGGTCTCCAAACGACCTTCTTGTACTAACTCCCGGACATTTTTTAATTGGCGACTCATTAACGAGTCTACCGGAATGGAATTATCGAGATGTTCCAAACAATAGATTATCACAATAGCAACATATTCAGAAGGTGATTTTTGGTCTCGTTAACACCATAAATACAATAATAAGTTGACAGTAAGACACAAATGGCCAAAGAGCAACACGAGATGCACACACATATATATATATATATAATATATATATATATATATATATATATATATATTATATATATATATATATACACATATACATATATACATATATACACATACATATACATATATACACATACATATATACATACTTATTTATACCCACAATATATATACATATATATATATATATTATATATATATAATATATATAATATATATATATATATATAAATATATATATAGATATATAACATGAGATACGAAGAAGATCAAGATTCTAAAGTGACAGATATAGTGCAACGAATATGTATATTAAGATGGAATTGGCTGGGGCATATTGCAACCTTAATGATAACAGGTGGAAACACCGTATAGTATATATATATATATATATATATATATATATATATATATATATATATATATATAATATATATATACAGTAATACCCCGCTTTACGCGAGGGATACGTTCCGAAAAAAATCGCGTTAACTGAAATTCGCGTATATCGAGGTTTATGATTAAACATAGTCAAAATTTAATACAAAAAAATACAAATCATTTTAATCAATCACTTTAATTCTAAGAACACTTTATGCAATACATACTCTTATTTTTTACGGAAAAAATACATCTATTGTCTTTTGGGTAACGTTTTGTTTACGTTCTTGTAAAATACGTTCATAACACCCAACACTGTTTTTAATTGTTTGACACACGGTCAAGACACGGTCATCATTATTGTCTATACTCTGCAATATGTCCAAACCTGAATAAATTTTTGAAAGTGCATTTTGTATTTCCCCTGAAGATAAAACTTTCTCTTCTACTTGTTCTTCCTCATCGTAGATAGGATTATTCTGTAACTCGATCAGATCTTCATTGCTAATAGGATCGTCGTGCGTTGCTACAAGTTCTACGAGATCTTCTACCGTGACATCTTCAAGTTCAGACCCCTCAATCATTGCAGCAATGTCTTCAAGCACTTGTCTCTGCATCTGGACAATTCTTCTAGGTGCTTCCACTACATCTGGCCAAAGATTACGCCACACCCCATTCATACAACTCATTTTAACTTCCTTCCAAGCCTCTTCTATGTTGTGAATAGACTTCATAATGTTGTATGACTTCCACCACTCTCGCATAGACTGTCTTCCTTCCCCGTCAGTTTCATGAATTAGTTGGCTAAAAGTGCGGCGATGGTAATAAGCTTTGAAGTTTGCTATTGCTCCCTGGTCCATAGGTTGTAATATTGACGTAGTGTTTGGTGGAAGGAACTTTACGTACACTTTTAAGTCTCTGGGCGTATCAAGTGAGGTTGGATGTCCTGGGGCATTGTCTAAGAGTAATATAACTTTAGGTTCAAGCCCATTTCTGTCACAGTATGATTTGACTGATGGGCAAAAACTATTAGAATACCATTCTTGAAAAATTTCCCGTGTAACCCACGCCTTTCTGTTTGATCGCCACACAACTGGTAGACTTGTCTTGTCTGTGCCTCGCATTGCACGGGGTGTTTCTGAATGGTACACTAGTAAAGGTTTCAGTTTGAAATCACCAGTGGCATTACCACCCAGCAGAAGTGTTAGTCGATCTTTCGCAGCTTTGAAACCACTGGCTTGACGTTCTTCCTTAGAAATGAATGTTCGAGATGGCATTTTTTTCCAGTAAAGTGCGGTCTCTCATCAACATTGAAGATGAGACAAGCAGGAATTTTTCTCTCGTCTAACGAAGTCTTGAAACTTGTCTGGAAACTCAGCTGCAGCTTGAATGTCCGCGCTGGCCGCCTCGCCTGTTTATGTGGATATTGTGAAGATTAGAACGCTGCTTGAACCGATGGAACCAGCCTCTGCTGGCAGCAAAAGTCGGAGTGGCACTCCCTTCTCCTTCTTTTGTTTTCAGCATCTCATACAAAGATTTTGCTTTTGTGCATATGAGATCTTGACTTAGTGGTGTGTTCTTCTTATTCAAATCTTCGATCCAGACTGACAGTAATTTCTCCATTCTTTCTAAGATAGATGATCTCGAACGAGAAAGTTTTGTTGCACTTATAGGTGTTGAACCTTCGCTGGAGATTTTAATTTTTTCCCGATTTTTATAAATCGTTTCTCACAGTCGATTCTGAGAGTCCAAAATCTCTCCCAACAATTGTTGCTTTGCCTCCATTTTCCATTCTTCTTAACACTTTCATCTTCAATTCCAAAGTGACGCTTTTACGCTCTTTTTTCTTTACAGGCGGCATTTTTAACGTAGGGTTAAATTATGTATGTATGTATCTCCAATAAATATTAAAACAAAACTGCCAGCCGACCGAACTAACATTACGGAACAAATGAACACACGAAACGAACGAGGAAATCCCCATAGAACAAAGTCGAAGGACAGGGAATTCCCAATTCTTCAAAGAGAATATTCAGAGAAAGCGGGGATCCCCCCGCGACCATAGAGAAGTTAATGACTACATGAGCGCGAAAATTTTGAAATTCGCGTTATAGTGAAACCGCGCGTAACGGGGTCGCGCTAAGCGGGGTATTACTGTATATATATATATATATATATATATATATATATATATATATATATATATATATATATATATATACACATGAACTCGTGATTTACGATTTCAACGCTGTTTCACATTAAGGGCTCGTGTAGGTATAAAATTCCATTGTATATTTTTTCTTGTCAGAAACATGCTTTTTGATGCTTAGGCGAGTTAAATAATGCTCCCAGTTCACCTAATTGCCTCTCAGCCCCGATGAAATTAGTACCATTATATGTATAAATATCCGTACACATACCCCGTCGTGCAATGAACCTTTGTGCATAGTGCAGCGATAAAGGCGTCCGTCGTACGCTCGTTACTATCTCCAAGTGTACTGCCTTAACAGCTAAACTTAAATATATTGCTCTATATGTCGTTATATGCTTTTGATTTCTGAATTTCTTCTTCTTCATGAAGAATGTCCCACAATAATCAGTGCCCACCTTGCTGAATGGTCGTGATTGGGCCACTCTTGCTTTGGGTAGATCGCCCATTATATACTCTATATATGGTGGACTTATTTTTCTGTATGTTATACATGAACATACAACATTTCGTATTGTACATTTACCGACCACAAACCAATATCTGCGTCATAGTACGTAAAGGGTCGCTTGGGTATCTGCATGCAAGTGTATTCGGTGTGCATCGCCAATTATTAGCTGAGTCACGTGATGAGAGTTAGGTAATAATATAGGGTGTTTTTGTTTAAATGGTAAATTGGAATTTGTCAAACGACCACTAACTCGTAAAACACCTTCTTGATCTAAAAATAGATTAAGGGGTAATAACTTGCTTGAATGACTCAATTCTCCCCTCTTTGTCAAGGTTTCTATG
>JAHKBH010003087.1:0-2500 GCA_019049505.1 Pachyrhynchus sulphureomaculatus
CTGGATCGTATATAAAAACATTTCAGATTTGTGATGTCAATTTTGAAGCGAAATAATGCCGTGGTAACAGGGGGCGTTTACGCCGAAAAATTTAAAGGGTTTAAAAGATATTTTCACCGACGTGCGTAGTAGGATACATAAGGCTTATGAACGGAACAGTAAGTCTTACAACCTTAGAAAAAAGGGATTTTGCCTTTAATGATAGGTGATCACGTTTGGCGAAAAAATAAAATTCATTCCAGTGCAGCTGCAGATAAATTCACATCTAAGTTGGTACCTAAGTATGTGCATTGCGTGATAAGAGAAAGATTTCAGACTTAGTTTATGGTTTAGTTAATTAGATGGGACTAAAATAGGACGATGGCATATTAAAGACTTAAAACCATTCAAAAGGACCTAACCCTAATGAAAGTTTGTCAGAAGAAGAATAATTTATATTTTACATTATCTTAATTGCTAAAAAACTTTAAAATTTTTTTTTTGATGTTGCTCTGTAGAGGTGACGACCTCGTTTTTTTTTTGACTGTTATAAAAGTTGAGCAGAGAATAATAGCTTACTTTTATTATTTTTAATGCTAAGGTTTTGGGTATTGATCCATATCCAAACTTAGGTTGATTGTAGTTGATGTTTAGCATCGACTCAGCTGTTGCGAGCTTGCGAAAGAGTCACACTCAGGATATATCATAAGACTGGTATGTCGGTGGTCGCGGGATTTGATTGCTTATGACCCCAAATAATATCCAGTTCTTGACACTTGGAAGCGAAATTTTGATTAGAGGCAATCCAAGGTGATCTTGAGTTAGGACAAGCGCAAGATGTAGCTCGTGTGTGTATGATGTAGAGTCAAAATTTTTATGAGCAATTTCAAAGTTTGTTACCCGAGTGGGTGTATTTCTATTACCTTAGTGGTATATGTTTGGGTGCAATTAAGAGTAAATTGATTTTGGTTTATCCAGTAAGTCTAAGACTTGGATTATTTTGATTTAGATCTTCTTCTGAATTGACAAACTGAGGGTATTTTATTTTTTTTCAGAGCCGTTTAAACGTTACCTTTGAGTCACTAATTTTTTTTAAAATTTTTTTGCATGGACTCATAGGCGTATGTTGAGTTTTTTCGGTTTACTATCAGATTGATAGAAATTGAAGTCCTGCAGGAGAACTAAAGGCTGATCATTTACAGGAGATGAGAGCAGAGTAAGACAGTCGTTTCACAAAGAAATGATCAAAATCTGATACCGAGATGAGAACCTTGTCAAGAGAGTGGCTAAGCGCAGTGAAGGAAGATTCCTAACCGAATTTTTAGATTTCCAAGAGGTAATCTAGAAGTTTGGGCTGACAGAAAACGGTTATGCCTGATACCTGTAGCAGTTTCTTCTAGAGGCTATTGTCTAGGAGACGATTAACACCATGATCGAATATTTTAGCTGTCAACGATGTTTTCTTCTTGTTTCTGATTAAGCTGGAAAAGCTCTTGTCGTCTTCAAAAGTTTTGTTGCATTGCCACCGAAAATTGAGAAATTTTGCTTCATGTAGCTTTTTAAGCTCATTTTCGTTTTTTGGAAATTTCCGTTAGAAGCTTGGTTAAGTCAACCTTGTAAACCTTTTAGGTTGTATCCCATGAGTTATTTTTTTACAGGCTGTGATGCACCGGGTGCTAACAGATGCCGTTACGACGTTTGGCAGGAGTTAGTCTTCCTGAGGAACAGACTGATTGGAAGGGTAGTCTATGGGGGGGCGAACGTTTGACCTTTGGGACCTTTAGAGGTTTTGTTACTCAATGGTTATTTCTATTTGAGCCAAAGGAGAGCCTAGCTACTGTAGTCGACCTCAGCTCCAATTAGCCTATTAGTGGTGACAGGCTGTTGGCAGTAGTGTGTTTCGGAACACCCTATTGATTAATTTTTTTGACTTATGGTGGTGTGGTAGACACCGTTTTAGTTTAGTGGATGCTATAATCTACTCCCTTTTGTTGGTGGACACCAGGGTCACCATTTCCGTATTTTATTGTCTCCACCTTTCAGTATATCGTGGTGAGGTGTTTGTCTCCTGTTATGTGGGATGGATTGAATGATAGTTTTTTCGTTCGTTTTTGTTCTAGGGCGAGACCAGTACACGAGGGTTCTTCATGCAACTTGAAGAAGCGCAATGCTGGTTAAGTTTTATATCTCTGTGTAGCCACCCTGAAGAATGACGGAGGGCGTTTTTTTTCTGGCTCATGTTTCTAGGCAGATTTGTCACTTTGGTGCGATGTGCCGAAGATTTGATTAGCTTTTGCTAAGAGCTTTCACCAAGCTCAGTATGGAGTTATCATAACCAAGAGTTTGGGATTTGAACTCCTGTATATATTTCTGTATATATTTCTGTATATATTTCTGTATATATTTCAGTGTATGTTGGTTGCCTGATGCATGTGCTCAAAATGTGTGATTTTGAGTCGTTTTGTTTAAGGACTCCTATATATAGGATTATGACTTTAGGGAGGTCCTATTTCGAGACTTG
>JAHKBH010003087.1:7500-15364 GCA_019049505.1 Pachyrhynchus sulphureomaculatus
ATACTAGTACAACTTTTCTTATCCTGAAAAGAAAAATAGGTATTCAGTGAGACACTAGCTTTAATCAACAAAAAGAAAATTTATTCATGTTTTTTAAAAATAAAAAGTTCTAACCTTTGCAGTTCTACAAAAAAATTCTAGCCTAACTAGTAGTTATTACATTTAAATTCTGAACTATGACTACCCCCCCGAAGACGAAAAAATAGTGCTTTTCACTTCACTTTTTAGTCAGTTTTAAATTGCTGTTAAGGCACTACTCAGGGATAGGTCTATTGAAGGATGTTTTGGTAACTTACTGTTCTTATTCCGGCTTTGATGGAATACGACCGATTTCACACTTTTCTAGCAAACACTTAGAGAGCCCACTACGGCTTTTCGTTAAGAAACTGGTGCTTTACTTAGCTCGCATGATGGTTGTTATGAGCCTTTGCTGTAGCTCAATCGAAGGAAGCCTACTTGGCGGCTCCGATGAAAATTAGCCTCGCTGCGGCTTGATGGTACTCCGCTTACTCGGCGGCTGGATGGAAATTAGCCAAGACAGTCGTTTCTCGGACCCTTAAATAAACCGTGCAAACTCTGCCGGTAATATGGCGACGCCGGAACCAAAACTGCGGATACACACATTTCACCAATCGCGGCGTAGCGGTAGATTCGGTCAGGAACCCGCACTGCACAGTATATACCGAACGTCTTGGAATCTCTGTTTAATATACCGTTCGATACAAAAATGAAAATAAGTACAATTTGAAGTGAAAAATCAGTAACATTACATGGTCTTAAAATCTAGGAAAAAATGAATGTTACATTTACCCCCTTCCAAAAAGAAATAGACTACACTAGTCTATTAAACTTAGGCTACTTATGAAAAGGTACAAAGTGGTACACTATCACTTAATACTAAGGTCAGAACTTAAAACAAAAGTACACACTTCGGACCTTACTACTAGACTTAATTCAATTAAGCACTAATATTAAGTACAATGAAAACCAAATGAAAATCTTTGCATGATCACAAGAATCTTATAACTAGACTTAACTTAATTAGACACTAAGGTTAAGTACATCAAAAAGCAAATAAAAATCCTTGCATGAACATAAGAAATACCTTTCCAAAATAACAATCGCGGTCTTCTTATATAAAAAGAATCAGCTCTGTTATTGTTACCAAAACAAAAAATATAACTTTGTCTAGACTCTTGTCTAAATCAAAAAAAGTGAACTGAAATAAAATATGAACACCCCCCTTAAAACATTTTAAGGATTGTCTGAAAATTTTCTATTTCAGCAAAAGAAATTTATAAAAATTCTTAAATAAAGAAAAAAAAAAAAAAATGATTCTAGTGCAAACACTTACACTAAAAAGAAAAAGTCTTGTCAGACCATTTAGCACTAGGCCAAAAAAAAAGAATATCTGGATAAATATCCAGAGAAACGCTCGGGAAAAATCGTCATCCATGCTCTAGCTCATCGCTAAGAGAACATTCTAAATCTAGTATCACTACTAGTCGCACTCGGAAAATAATCGCACTCTATCGCGCAATGTCGACGTCCTAAGACATCTAGACATGCTAAAATCGCTAGGGAAAACGCTCTGGTTGATCGCCAGAAAACACGTCAGCTTATCGCCAACAAAACACTCTGGTATATCGCCAGAAAAAACTCGGCTCCTCGCCAAGAAAACACTCTCTAAGTAGTCCTCGACTACACAAAGTCTGCGTTCTAAAAGAACAATCTCGCCTTTAACATAGTGAGCAGCTATAAAAGCTAACAATATCACTATAGGCACAGTGAATAGCTATAAAAGCTAAAATTCACCCTAAACACAGTGAATAGCTATAAAAGCTAAAATTCACCAAACTGAATGATCCTGCTTCAAAAAGCAATGTTCACTAAGAACAGAATGATTAGTCCGCGCGCAACTAACATTCAAGGAAACATTCCTAACATAACTATATGAGACAGCAAGTCTCGAAATAGGACCTCCCTAAAGTCATAATCCTAAATATAGGAGTCCATAAGCAAAACGACTCAAAATCTCGCATTTTGAGCACATGCCCTCAGGCAACCAACATACACTGAAATATATACAGAAATATGTACAGAAATATATACAGAAATACATACAGGAGTTCAAATCCCAAACTCTTGGTTATGATAACTCCATACTGAGCTTGGTGAAAGCTCTTAGCAAAAGCTAATCAAATCTTCGGCACATCGCACCAAAGTGACAAATCTGCCTAGAAACATGAGCCGGAAAAACCGCCCTCCGTCATTCTTCAGGGTGGCTACACAGAGATATAAAATTTAACTAGCATTGCGCTTCTCCAAGTTGCATGAAGAACCCTCGTGTACTGGTCTCGCCCTAGAACAACAACGAAAAAACATTCAATCCATCCCACATAACAGGAGACAAACACCTCACCACGATATACTGAATGGTGGAGACAATAAAATACAGAATTGGTGACCCTGGTGTCCACCAACAAAAGGGAGTAGATTATAGCATCCACTAAACTGAAACGGTGTCTACCACACCACCATAAGTCAAAAAAAAAAATTTAATCAATAGGGTGTTCCGAAACACACTACTGCCAACAGCCTGTCACCACTAATAGGCTAATTGGAGCTGAGGTCGACTACAGTAGCTAGGCTCTCCTTTGGTTCAAATAGAAATAACCATTGGGTAACAAAACCCCTAAAGGTCCCAAAGGTCAAACGTTCACCCCCCAAAGACTACCCTTCCAATCAGTCTGTTCCTCAGGAAGACTAACTCCCTGCCAAACGTCGTAACGGCATCTGTTAGCACCCGGTGCATCACAGCCTGTAAAAACAGATAACTCATGGGATACAACCAAAAAGGTTTATAAGGTTAACTTAACCAAGCTTCTAACAGAAATTTCCAAAAACGAAAATGAGCTTAAAAAGCTACATGAAGCAAAAATTTCTCAATTTTTCGGTGGCAACGCAACAAAACTTTTGAAGACGACAAGAGCTTTTCCAGCTTAATCAGAAACAAGAAGAAAACATCGTTGACAGCTAAAATATTCGATCATGGTGTTAATCGTCTTCCTAGACAATAGCCTCTAGAAGAAACTGCTACAGGTATCAGGCATAACCGTTTTCTGTCAGCCCAAACTTCTAGATTACCTCTTGGAAATCTAAAAATTCGGTTAGGAATCTTCCTTCACTGCGCTTAGCCTCTCTTGACAAGGTTCTCATCTCGGTATCAGATTTTGATCATTTCTTTGTGAAACAACTGTCTTACTCTGCTCTCATCTCTTGTAAATGATCAGCCTTTAGTTCTCCTGCAGGACTTCAATTTCCTATCAATCTGATAGTATACCGAAAAAAAAACTCAACATACGCCTATGAGTCCATGCAAAAAAAATTTTTTAAAAAAATTAGTGACTCAAAGGTAACGTTTAAACTGCTCTGAAAAGAATAAAAGTATACCCTCAGTTTGTCAATTCAGAAGAAGATCTAAATCAAAATAATCCAAGTCTTAGACTTACTGGATAACCAAAATCAATTTACTCTTAATTGCACCCAACATATACCACTAAGGTAATAGAAATCCACCCACTCGGGTAACAAACTTTGAAATTGCTCATAAAAATTTTGACTCTACATCACACTACACGAGCTACATCTTGCGCTTGTCCTAACTCAAGATCACCTTGGATTGCCTCTAATCAAAATTTCGCTTCCAAGTGTCAAGAACTGGATATTATTTGGGGTCATAAGCAAATCAAATCCCGCGACCACCGACATACCAGTCTTATGATAAATCCTGAGTGTGACTCTTTCGCAAGCTCGCAATAGCTGAGTCGATGCTAAACATCAAACTACAATCAACCTAAGTTTGGATATGATCAGTACCCAAAACCTTAGCAATAAACAATAAAAAGTAAGCTATACTCTGCTCAACTTTTATAACAGTCAAAAAAACGAGGTCGTCACCTCTACAGAGCAACATCAAAAAAAATTTAAGCAATTAAGATAATGTAAATATAAATTATTCTTCTTCTGACAAACTTTCACTAGGGTTAGGTCCGTTGAATGGTTTTAAGTCTTTAATATGCCATCGTCCTATTTTAGTCCCATCTAAATTAACTAAACCATAAACTAAATCTGAAATCTTTTCTCTAATCACGCAATGCACATACTTAGGTACCAACTTAGATGTGAATTTATCAGCTGCACTGGAAAGAATTTTATTTTTTCGCCAAACGTGATCACCTATTTTAAAGGCAAAATCCCTTTTTCTAAGGTTGTAAGACTTACTGTTCCGTTCATAAGCCTTATGTATCCTACTACGCACGTCGGTGAAAATATCTTTTAAACCCTTTAAATTTTCGGCGTACTCACCCCTGTTACCCGGAATTATTTCGCTGTCAACATTGACATCCAAATCTAAGTTTTTATAATATGATCCAGATAGAGGTATATGTCTGCCGTAAACTAAGAAAGACGGTGTGAACCCTGTTACTTCGTGTCTTGCGGTATTTATCGCTTGTTGGATTTTGGAAATATTGCCATCCCAAGTGTCATGTGAATCCACGTAACTTCTTAAAGCGGTCCCGACTGTTCGGTTATTACGTTCCACAAAATTACATTGGGGAGAGTACACGGGATTAAAACGGATGTTAAAACCATAAGTTTCACTTAAGCTCTTAAGACACTCAGAAGTAAATTGAGTACCGTTATCGCATATCAAGAGCGATGGAACACCGTGGATTAGAAAGACGTTATTTTCCAAAATTCTCTCTATATGTCCAGCTTTGGAGCTTTTCAAAGGAAATAGCATGGTATACTTTGTAAACCAGCAAGAAACCACGAGAAGCCATTTATTTCCCCTTTTTGAACGTGGGAATGGGCCTACTAGATCAGCTGCTATGACTTGAAAAGGGTAATTAACCGTTTTCTCTTTTCCCATCAGTCCCATAGGTAGTGCATTTGGAGATTTCTGCGCTCCACATACTTCACAAGTCCTCACAAACTTTACGATGTCAAAACGCATTTTTGGCCAATAATACTGTTCCTGAACCCTGTGAAGAGTTTTATAAAAACCAAAATGACCAGAAGTAGGAGGAGTGTGACACAAGTCTATAATTTCCTCTCTCTGTGGTTTAGGAACTAGTATTTTCCACTCAGGGACATTAACTTTTAAAGGCAACTGGTTTGGGATAAATTTGTACACGAAATCATTTTCCACCTTCCACTGCGGAAAATTTTGAGGAAATTCTTTGATTTGCTGCCGTCAATTGTCGTACCATGGATCTATGCGATCTATGTCAACTATATCGATTCTTACGCCAATCTGTGCATTAAGACTGTTTTCGTCCACGGTATGATCTGGGATTCTTGACAAAGCGTCAGGAATAACATTGTGGACTCCTTTTCTATGAATTAAATTAAATGTATGTTGTCTTAGCCTAATCGCCCAACGCGCTAGTTTGCCACTAGGGTTTTTAATAGAATTAAGCCACAATAAACTATAATGATCTGTTATGACCGTGAAAGGAACACCTTCTATGTAAGGTCGAAACTTTTCGATGTTAAAGAGTACTGCTAAACATTCTTTTTCAACAACCGAATAGTTACGTTCAGCCTTTGATAAAGTTCTACTGGCATACGCTATCACTCTTTCCTCACCATTGATTTTCTGTGTTAGGACGCCCCCTAAACCGGTATTAGAAGCATCACTAGAAATATATAAAACTGTTGGGAAAAATCTGGTTGGGATAAAATTGGAGCTGAAACCAATAGCTCTTTAATCTTTATAAAAGATCTTTCTGCTGCGTTTGTCCAATCTATCGATTGTTCTTTTTTTCGTCCTTTCAAAAGATCATTAATAGGTGACAACAAGGTAGAAAAATTCTCAATAAAACGTCTGTACCATGAACACATTCCTACGAAGCGCTTAACTTCCGTAGTATTAGTAGGTCTCGCATAATTAACCATGCTTGCTACTTTATCCGGATCGGTACGCAAGGAATTTGAGCCTACTATATAGCCTAAAAACTTTAGAGAAGTTTTGAAAAAATCACATTTGCTCAAATTTATCGTCAGTCCGGCCTCTTTCAATTTATTTTTTACTTCTTTAAGTAAGCGAATATGCGATTCGAAGTCTTCCGATGTTACTAAAATATCACCGAGATAGGTAAAAATATGTGGCTCATATTTCGGACCAAATATAGCGTCCACTAAACGTTGCTGAGTTTGAGCAGCGTTCTTTAGACCAAACGGCATAGTGACGAACTGAAATAGACCTCGGCCTACTACTGCAAAAGCGGTCTTTTCCTTAGAGGATTTGTCTAAAGGAATTTGCCAGAAAGCCTTTCTAAGATCTATCGAAGATACATACTTAGCATTCCTGAGTGATGTCAAAATTCTGTCGATGTTCGGTAATGGATAGTTATCAAATTTGCTGACCTCGTTGAGCTTTCTTCCGTCAAAGCATAGACGATATCACTCCGAGTTTCAACATTTCGTCTAACTCCTTACAAAATTCTGTCGATGTTCGGTAATGGATAGTTATCAAATTTGCTGACCTCGTTGAGCTTTCTTCCGTCAAAGCATAGACGATATCACTCCGAGTTTCAACATTTCGTCTAACTCCTTATTTAATACTTTTGACATGTACGGAGACATGGCGATGGGCCTTGTCTTTACAGGACTTGCATCAGCCGTATCTATAGACATGGTGATTTTTTTCGTTCGGGCCTAACCTATCTTTACTACTTATTTCTTTGAAAGAGCTTATTACTTTTTCTGCCTTTAAGCGTTCCGTCCGCGAGAGATCATCTAGGGTACATAGACGCGAGAAAAGGTTTTCTAATGAACTGAACTTTCTGAATAACAATCTTTAAAACTTGTATGAGAATTGACTTCTAGGGACTGTGGATACCACGAATTATTTTTAAAATTTACTAGAATTCCGAATTTTTGTGCAAAATCACATCCTAAAACCAAAGTATGTGATAGAGAAGGTACTACTAGAGCAGAGATTACTAAACAATGACCATTGCAGACTAGCGGCAACTCAACCGTACCTAAAACTTTTAGACGGCTGCCATCTGCAGTGGTAACACTTCTATTTTTGACATGGCATATTTTTATACTTAAACGACTTAAAATTTTAATACCATTCTGACCTATAACGGAGGCATTTGCACGAGAGTCAAATAAAGCCGAGAAATGGGCACCTAATAGATTTATCTCGATATGCGGTCTGTTATCTAAATATTTATGCACGAATAAAGGAGACATGTGACCATTTGGAGAAGCAGGAGTTTTAACTTGAAAAGGAGAATTTTTATTAGACTTAAAAAAATCAGAAACTTTTTGTAACCATTTAGTCCAATCCGATCTATTGGAATATTTCTTTACTTAAGATCCTCGTTAGAATCTTTCTTTTATCCGCGACCGGACGTTCTGAGAAAGTACGACGGATTTTCAGTTCATAGTCTAATTCATTTTCCAGTAGGTGATTGACTTTAAAATTGAAGGCTTCCATGATAAATGAATAAAATTTAAAAGAACTGTTTAAAAAGTCTTGAAAATATTTCTCCTGTGCTCCTAATAGTCAAAAAAATAAAAAAATATGTAAAGGCACTTAAAATATGTAAACTTCTTTACCAAACATTTAAAAAATCTTCGACAATTTCAAAAAAATTTCTAAGTATCGCCTTGTATTAAAATTCTTTTACCAAATATGTTAAGAATTTCTCAAAAAAAAAAATCTCCAAATACCGTTTCGTATCAGCAAAGTATTTTTAATATTCATGCAAAATATAGGTGAGAAAAAACGTACCGTTTTTTCTTCGGCTATCTGCAAAATAAACAGTGCAAAATTAAAGTC
>JAHKBH010003090.1:0-22281 GCA_019049505.1 Pachyrhynchus sulphureomaculatus
AATATTTGTTAGATTCAAAATCTAAGTTTAAATTGTCGTAGGGAAATACCTCGGAATTTAAGTAGACTTTTAAATTAGTCAAATTGATGTGATTAAAAGTACTCATATCTTTGTCAATTTTAGTTTTCATAGCTGTTTGAAAACCAATGATAATAAAACGTGGTTTTTCCAATTGATTGGAAGATTTTACAGTCCAAGTATGATTTTTAGTTTGTTGCAACTGTGGATATTCATGCAATTCCCAACTACGAAAAGCCATATTTAAATCCTTGTTGCTCTCAAATTGTTTGAGTAATCGTAACTTTTGATGATCGCTTACTGAAATATGTGGCATCTTCCAAAGCACCTTGTTCAAAGTCACTTTATAGGTTTCCTTTTTATCCCCAAATTTGTTGAATGCCATTTAAATCTGTACTGCTTCTGATTAATATCAATTCTTGACGTAGATTCATTACAATTTTATGAAAATCTTCAGCAAAACCCATCATAATTTTTAGTGGAATACAAACACTGAAATTTCCACTTCCATCTACTAGGGCAGGAGTCTCTTTTTCACACCATCCTGCATTTTGTAATCTATTACTATCGGTTGGAGTAAATGATACGAGACCTTTTAAGGTTGTAGTTATTCCAGGATTTCTAACACGATCAATTACCACTCCTCCTAGTTCATAACGAATTTCTTCAAATAGATATAGTATGCCATTGTTGATAAAATGTACATTTTCACTATAGGTATTGTCATTTTTCAGCAATTTTCCTTCAATATACAAAAAACTTTGACTGGGCAAACAATTGCATCGTCATGTAATACACTTTCTCCAACTTTTAGTATGTTATAACTCATTTTTTTCTTCTTTGACCTTGTATTTACACTTACACCTAATTATTAGGAAAATTCTCTCAATACTTGTACTAATTTGTAACTTAAATCTACACCAAAATAGTCTTATTTTGTTTGCAATGTTGTTTATTAATTTTTTACTTTAAATCCCAAAGAATGTAAATCAGCTTTATTCTCAGGAGTTAAATCTTTCAATGGTCGTTTTAAACTGATACGTTTTTCCTTCTTCCTACAGGTTTTATATTTAGTTTTTTGATGATGATAGTCCCAGAATGGTATGTCAAATGAATTATGGTTGTATATAAATACCATTATTTAAGCTCTTTTTAAGTGTAAACGTGCTGTGACCAACTCTTTTCTAAAATTAAACTAAATTACCATGTTGGTCGGTGATTTTAAGCTGAATTTCATCTATATAAACGTGTATTGATTGGTAAATATATGACATTTGATGGGTTCTCCAATATTTTATATCCAGGTTCTACATTAGGATAAAACATGTGAATTATATGCACATGCGCTTCATTATTATACGAATTGCTTACTAGATTACATTCAATACAGATGGAATTCACTTGAAAATATCTACAGGATTTTCAGATATATATGTACCGTGTATCCGGTTCTAGAACAATTTTACCCAATCCCAATAGTTTCCTATAGAATTTTCTTGACTAAAATCAAATTTTTACTGTACATTTAATTTCACACTTGAGAGTATTCAAGTTTGCATTAAGAAATAATTTCGGTTTAACTTCTTCCTTGGACTGTAGGCTTATTTGTTCGAGTAAATATTTGTATATATCTCTAAGTTCGTACGATCCTTCTGGTAAAACAATCTCATTTTTGTTTTTCCATAGTGAAAGGTATTGTTGGTTTTGTCAACATTTGGTATTGAATTGTAACTGACAAAATTAATCAACCCCAAAACGAACTCTTCGTTTTCGTTTAATACAATGGGAGGATAAATTTTTGTTGTCAGTATAGATTCATTTCCTGACAATGTAAATGTGTAGGACATTTTTTGTTGAATACTAGTTCTGATCTGCTCAAAATAATATAAATAACTAACACAGTATCTAGTTGTAAATTGTTTTTATTTTAAACATTACAGGATTATACAGAAAGTTTAAACATAAATGACCACAAATAATAGAATTATCAAGACTGATAAGAAGCATGATTATAATATATAGTACTTGGTTCCTTAGATTGAAAATACAGTTGTGTTTCGATTGGTGGTAACAAATTTCCAAAAAAACTATCAAAATAATAAATGATTGATCCATACTTCTTGTAAGCAGTCCAATGTGTACCAGGACCAGAATCGTTATCCAAATTAATAACTCCTGATTCATATTTATGAAATTTTCCTCGGTAACCTATCCTTTATAAAGACTCTCTCGAAAATAAGGAATTTTCAGCTTTTTTGCATACATTTCCCATCTCGAGATTCGTAATGTTATTGGTAATTCGTATCTTGGAAGGACGACGATGATGAAAAAACAGACCCATTCCAGTTTTATAGGGTTTTAAATAGAGACCTTTCCCCATAGCAATTGATTCCATTGTTTTATTATGACGTTGACTTTCATGTAATTGTTGTTTAGCTGATCGGGGTCATTAACGGCCTTTGCTATTCCTGCTGCTCCTCCACTCAAAGCCCCCAAGGCACTAGACCTGCAAATGTAGGTATTAAGGGTAGAATTTCTCCAGTTTTTAGGAATTTTAATAACCCGAGGTGCGGTGATTTTTCCTTTTTTCATTTTTAACCGTTTTAATTGCAATATTAAGCGCACTGTTTATACTTGTAGGCTTTACTTTTAAAATATTCCTCTTTATTTTCTTTGCCACAGATTGGAAACTTAATCTTTTCTTATTTTTACTTCTTATTTGTTTTTTTACGTTTTCCCCCCCTTTGTCGATTTTGTTTCTTCTTAGATTTAATCTCTTTTCTTTTCCGACTATTACGACTATTACTGACTGCCATAATAATAATAAGATTTTTTGTTCCCTTTGGTTGAAAGGTTTGTAATGAACTAAACTATATTTAATAAGACTTTACTATATAAACTGGTTTCATAATTTAAATTTTTTTACTATAATCCTCATCAATTTCTTCTTCACTGCTAATACTATCACGTTTTCGTTTTTGACTAGTACTGGTATCCATATCCATGTTAAATGTAGGAGTACTAGTATTAGTAGTAGGTGGTTCTTCTGTAATATTTAATTTACGTTTTCGACTCTGCTTTTGTTGTTGTCGTTGCTGTTGAATATCTCGCTTAAATTCTTTTTTCTAACAATTTTACATCTGCTTCTTGATATTATTATCAAGTTTCCTCTTTCTGTTACTACGTGGTACTTCTGTGGTATTTGATAGTTTATTTGCTGCCAGCTTTTCCTTAATTTTTCTTTCGTGATAATTATAAATTGGTTTCTCTTTTTCATCGTATTCATCCTCATCGTCACTACTATCTATTTGAGGTTTTTTATTCTTAATAGTCTTCTTCTTCTTAATAGTATTCTTAATAGTTTTCGTTTTAGTAGTAGCTGATTTATTTTTAGGAGCTTTTATTTTCTTCTCAGCATTTGTTTTTAAGTTATTGCTCTTTTCCAACAACGTTTCCATTTTTGATAGATAATTTTTGCATTGATTTTACACTTTGCTTAATAATACCTGTGGTTTGTTTAATGCTCTTCTTCGTTTCATTCATAATGTACTGATTAGTTTTATCATTCTCATTTATTTTATCTTGTTTACCATCCCTTCCTTTTCTACTATAAACCCATACCTAACTTAATCTTACTGTCCATGGCAGCAGATACACCTATAGCTGCAATTTTTTCCTTCCAAGATGCATCCTGTGCATTAATTCGATTTAAAGCATTTTTAAGTAAAAATTTTATCAGCTTGATGACGATCAGGTAAGGCGGTATGATTTGAATAGGCGATATCATGCTCTCTACAAGCTTCATCGAGAGGATTAATACTTTTATCACCACGAGCTAGACGTTCTTGTAGTTTTGTACCAGGTCCACAAAATTGATAACCCGGTAAATGTATTTCAAATGGAAGCTTATTTATAACAGTATTTAAAAGTCCACTCCCTTGAAATGTACTGTTTTCTACATTTGCATAGTATTTTATTTTCGAAAGCAAACTATATAATAACTATAAATTTAACAAATATCCTATTTTATACTTATTTCTATTCTAACTTTGAATGTGTTGTGTAAGACGAAGAGAATTGTTCAACAAAAAACGAGACTAAAAGTTGAAAATCACGATTTACAAGAATTTAAGAACAATGTTAAACATAGTGTCTTATTACCCTCTACGATACGATGTATTATTTCAGGTCTTAGTAATTGTGGAAAAACTTCAACTATGTTAAGCCTTCTTGAACATCCGAATGGTTTAAAATTTGAGAATGTTTACCTGTATTCTAAATCGTTATATCAACCTAAATATATTTATTTGGAACAATTATTAAAACCTGTCAAGGGAATAGGATATTTCGCCTTCGATAATAGTGAACAAATAATAACACCGTCAGAGGCAAAACGTAATTCTGTATTTATATTCGATGATGTAGCCTGTGACAAACAAGATGTAATACGAGAGTACTTTAGTATGGGTCGTCACAACAACATTGACTGTTTTTATTTATATCAAACCTATGCAAAAATCACGAAACATTTAATACGAGACAATGCAAATGTACTTATTTTATTCAAACAGGATGATTTAAATTTACGACATATCTATTCCGATCATGTTGGTACCGATATGTCACTTTGAATGTTTTAAAAAGATCTGTTCTTTTGTTGGAAGAACACATTTGGATTCTTATCAATTTTTAAGGACAACAAAATTGATGAAGGAAGATATCGTTATGGTTTGGACAGTTATATATATTTAAATTAATGTTTATATACAATTAATATTCAGTTAAACGTCTCTCAAACAAGATGGCTAACAGAAGAAGAAGAATATAAGCTCAAGTAAAAAGAGTATTAAACAAAAATTAACACACAAACGAAGAGATATCAAAAATAAATTAAACCTTTTAAAACATGATCAAATTGCACCATGAAACGTTATTTCAACCAATAACGAAACATTTACAAAGTATTGAAAATAAATTGGATCCAAAAAAATATGATATATCAAACAAACAAAAACTCTTGAAGCACCTCCTGAGTTAAATATAAAATCTGAGGAATCTGATTATGATGATTATGAGTATGAAGGAGATGAATATAATGATGATCTGGAAGATATTGAAACTGATAAAGATTCGATAGCGTCTGAACCCATCCCGACAACCTCAACTTACACCGATACACCTAGTGGAATGATGTCAATTAAACCACCTATGTCAGCGGCACCTCTCAAGAGAAAATTGCATTTTACCACAACATCTAAGCCATACAGTTTAAGAAAACTTCTCGTTAAAGATATTCAAAAGGAACATTTCGATGAGGAAGCCAAAAGACAAAAAGATTACGAAGATCAATTAAATAAAACCATAGAAGAGAAATCCTTATCAGATTATTATGAACAATATCATCCTTTACCTGCAAAATATATTAAAATGTATCTTAAGAATCCGAAAGGTAAAGGTGATTCCGAGGGAAAATTTAGAGTAAAATTTGATAAAGACATTGAACGGTTTTCAATAGGTAATCAAACTATTAATTTTCGATGGACCCGATCTCTTAATTGGATCTAAAAAATTTAAAGGTACCAGTGGTTTGTATGGACTACTTTTTAATAGAAATCCACCAAATAAATATACTAAAAATGATGCTAAACACTATGTTGAAATTCTATCTGATTTAAG
Organism: Pachyrhynchus sulphureomaculatus; assembly: GCA_019049505.1. NCBI lineage: Eukaryota > Metazoa > Arthropoda > Insecta > Coleoptera > Curculionidae > Pachyrhynchus > Pachyrhynchus sulphureomaculatus. The sequence goes on from JAHKBH010003090.1 coordinate 5,695, forward strand.
TGCAATAAGAGATATTAAAACTATGCAACATAGCAAATTTAAGAAAATTATTAAACCAAATTTAAGTCAAATAGACATAGATTCAGAAGAAGAAGAAGAATCAGACAACTCTGAAAGAATAGGGTATGTTTATGAAAGTTACAAATAATCCAATCGATTATGTATACTGGGATGATCCAAATGAGTTGGTCGAACGATTAAAATTATTAGTTGCCTCTGAAACAGCTGGCAATACAAGTCACACAAACGAGTTCAACTCAATTATTGAAGAATTACGTGAAGCTAATATTATTGAATAATGTCCAACTATGCAACTAAAGTAAAGAAACAAATTGTTGCATAAATTCATAGGCCTGCAAGGAAAAATTTTGAACGTAGAAGAGTCATTTTAAAATCACTTTTAGATCTAATGCAAGCCGATTTGGTAGAAATGCGAGAATTCGAAAAAGAAAATAAGGGATTTAAATACATATTAGTTGTAATTAATTGTTTTTCCAAATACGTATGGGCCTATCCATTAAAGACAAAAACATCTAATGAAGTAGCATATGCTCTTGAAAATGTTTTTAAACAACAGATTCCAATCAATTTGTGTACAGATTCTGGTGGAGAATTTACGGGAAAGGAAGTACAAAACCTTTTGAAAAAATATAATATTTTACATTATGTCGTTTACAGTGAAAAGAAGGCATCAATTGTGGAACGTGTTAACAGAACCCTAAGAGTATGATGTGGAAAGAATTTAGTATTCAAGGATCGTATAAGTGGGTTAAATTACTACCGAAAATCATCCATATTTGTAATAATAAAAAAACATAGAACCATAGGTCTAAAACCTAGTGAGGTAACTAAAAAACATGAAAAATTTCTACTTGACACGGTTTATAATAACATAAAGATGATTACACTTCAAACGAAAATATAAAGTAGGGGATCATGTACGCATATCAAAACTTAGAGGTGTTTTTGACAAACATTACAAACCAAATTGGTCTACGGAAATATTTAGCATTAAAAAGGTACAATATACAAACCCCGTTACGTATTTACTTCAAGATGAACACAATCAAGACATTAAAGGTGGATTTTATGAACTCCAACTGCAAAAAGTTAAATATCCAGATATTTATTTAGTTGAAAAAGTAATAAAACAACAAGGAAATAAAGTACTTGTAAAATGGTCAGGTTTTGATAATAAACACAATAGTTGGATCGATAAAACTAATGTTAAGTAATAATAGTAGGAATATATTTTTCTATATAAGATTGAGATTTATCTAACTAAACATAGTTCAATAACAGGTGTCTGAGATAAAACTACAATTAAAAATGCCAGTTGTTGTACGAATTAAATGTCCCAAATGTAAAGGAGAAACAGATCTGTATAATGAACGATGTTTGGCATGTGAAATTAAGGATCTATTTAAAACAAAAGATGGTTCAAAACATTCACATTTATTTTTCCAGTAAAGAAAGAAAAGGATTCGAACGAGAAGCCAACGAAAGACAAGGAAACAGATGACTTGAATGAATTATTTTAAACAATATAAATTTATGTGTGGTAACATTTTGTAACATTTTGTATTATTTTAAAATTTATTAATATATTTCTCTATGTGCTCATACTGTGTTTTATTCTCCTCTCATAATATAGAAATAACAACGAGTCCAAACTAGGCTAGGCTCATCTCATTTTAACACATATATATTTTACTAAGATTTACAATCAACGAGGCCAAACTCGTTTTAGATTAATTTAGGCTCATTTCATATACATTATATCACTATAGTAACTTGAGAACAAACAACTTTTACGTTTTCATTTAACGTTACCACAACCAAATACGGTAAATTTCTTGGTTTTTAACTTATTGCATTCTCAATACATTTTACTCAACTTATTATGACATATTTTTGACCTCTCTTATCCACTTTTGATGAACTCTCTCTCGCTCACAACAAATTTTAATTATTTGCATGGAATTTTCCTATTAATACAAGTTTTTGCTATTTCTTACATTCTCACATACATTCACTCAACTCTTATCAGCTATTTTTGACCTTTCTTATCTACTTTTCTGACCTAGCGAGGCACTTGTTTACTCAATTTTACATACAAAAAGTACCATGAATCACACATTATTCATACATTTTGTTTACATTTAGCCTTATCTTATACATTTTTACAGACTTACGGCTCCACTTGTTTACATTTTCCAGCTTTTTACCGACTTTTAGACGCCAAACAACAATATAGGGGAAAACATTTACCAATTTTAGCTCATAAAATATACTCAAATAAGGCCTTTTTGTACACATTTACAACTAAAATATTACCTATTGATCCATTTTTACCCAACGAGCCTCGACACAACTTTCTCCTCTAACGAAAGTTTAATGAAGTTTTAATGAAGTTAAGATACCCTGCTAATATCGGCTCTATTGACAAACAACCTATTATGTTACGGTAAAACATTTACCGTCACGATAAACATACCGTTAAACCCTATTCTCTTGCCAAAAAGGCACTGTTTCAACATCTACCGGACCTATTACGTCATTGACGACCACTTCTTGCAGGCTCTTAAGCCATCTATTCATACCTATTTACACCTATTTTACACCTATTTACACCTATTCTGCCTCTATAATGACATTTTCATCATCAAAATTTGCCAAAAGGGCACTGTTCAACAGCCACTGGACGTGTGACGTCATTGTCGACCACTTCTTGCACGTTCTTAACTAATAAGGTTACACACACTTACACCTATTCACATCTATTTACACCTAGTTTTCACCTTTTCGACAACTTATATTGCCAAAAAGGCACTGATTCAACATCAACTGGACAAATTACGTCATTGACGACTACTTCTTGTACGACTTTCAGACAATTTCAGCACTTCTTGCAGACTTTTCAGCAGTTCTTCGGATACCTTTTTTTATGTCATCACAACTATTACACTCTCTCATACGAAACCTCTGTGGCTCAGTGGTTAAGTCCCTGGTTTTGCAGTATTCAAAACAACATATGTAGGTTCAAATCCTACTACAGACATCACTTTTTTAGCTTTATTCATTTTAACAACCTATTACCATATACATATATGCGAATGTGACGTCAGAATTCCTCTTGTAGACTATAGATTGCCAAACTGGCACTGTTCAACAACCACTGAACTGTGACGTCATTGTCGACGACTTCTTGTACGAGTTTCAGGAAATTTCAGCACTTCTTGTAGATCTTCAGGAGTTCAAGGACAAATGAAGGGCATTTCTTTGGCTTTGGTAACTGATAGATCAAAAAAGATGCCATCGAGGTGGTCCAGAACCCCGCTTGTTATACTACTCACGTCGCGCTGAAGCTTCACATCCGTATGAGATTCAGCTTGTTACTCCGCGTACAACGATTTTCAAGCAGTCTTTTATATGGAGAACATCATCCCTTTGGAATAATTTGTCCACGGCTGTGTTTCCCACCGAGTACAATTTACAGTGATTCAAGAACAACGTGATTCGCTTTTTTCTCACACATGCCGCTCCTGTAGCGGTTTAGGGATTTCCCTGTAGCACGCGTGTTAGACCCATAAGAAAAAATTATTAAGTTCTATTGATAAGTGACATAAACTTACTTACGAATATCTAGATACAGGAGTTTGTAGCGAAGATCATAACAGTAATTAACCCATTTGGAATAAACAAAGGAACTACGCGTATCTGGTCACAAAGGACTAGAAATAGACATGGGATAGATCAAGGAGGATTAATTCAATCTAGAAATAGAACTCACTTTTCAAACTTTGTTCGCTAGTTCCAGTACCTTTTTCTGTATGTATTTTATCGCCTATTACGTTATTGATACTTTATGCGTTCACTAAATATTAAAATGGGTAAGTTTGTAGACGTAAGAAACTGAAATTGAATAAATTACTTTGTCCTACAGAGGTTATAAAGAACATAAAGAAGCGGAAGTAAATAAAAACAATGAGGTTTACTTAAAATTATATATTTATATACTTGTTTACAATAATAGTTGTATAAAACAGATTTTCGTTATTTTCGTAATGTGAAAGATTAATTTAATTATTGTATGCATTTACCCCTCTGTCCCTGATTTTTTCCCTTTAGTAAACAGCAATAATATGCAATATCGCTTAGTATTAGTTTTGGTAAAATATATTACAAATATTGTAAAGTATGTGCTTAATATACTTATAAGGTATAATATACCTATAAGCTATGTATGTTTGTTTAAAGAGACAGAATCTTGTAGCAAGAGCACATGTAAAAAACATTCATAATTGGAGTTTCAAGGTAAAATTTTATATTTTAAAAGAAAAATTCGAGTTTGATCTGAAAAAACTATCATCATACTATAACTGAGCCACAAGGAAGCTAGCAGTATCTACAATTACGCTTCATAAGAATAGAATACCTATCTAATAATATATTTCTTAAGAACTCTTGGTTGCAATAGTAAACAATATGTTATTTTAAGTTTAGTGCTGATAATATTATATTAACAGTGATTTTTTATTTAAAAAATCAAATGTTTCATGGAACTATTTTCATTAAAAGTCATGTGACTTTTGGATGAAAATATTTGTGATAAGAGCTCGTAACTATGACCGAATTAGGAAAAAATAATTACTTAATCCATAGAATTTAATGAACTATTATCATCACACCATGTATATCAGTATAGTATACTAATATATTAGACCGGACAAAAAAAACGTGTGAAAAGCGACACGCTGAGTTACCCAACCTTGTATAGTATGGAGAGTTATATAAATAGCGTATCCAAAATTAGTGCGTACTCTTACCATACATTAAGAATTTTTTCACCAGGCTATATCAAAATGATTGATAAATTATCAAGTGTAGTAAATATGTTTCAGGCCCTTTTCATTTCGGCCTTAGAACAAGAATTTAATAAAATAATTTCAGGACACTTAACAAAATGCATAATTTCATAAGCTTGACTTGTGTAATTTTCGCTTAAGATCGCAAAATTACTACATTGTAAAATTTTTATAGAAAAACCATATATAATAGTTTCAAAATTTTTATAAAATATAAAAGTCAATTAACAACGTTCTAATTAGTAAAGATTTTTTGTGTAAAATATTGTTTTAAAATAATTGCATTTTCAATGAAGTGTCTATATTTATATTTTTAATATATGAATTGAAAATAAAGAAGCTATGGCCACATTTGTAATAATAACTTTGTGATTATTTGAAATATTTTTAAATAAATATTTTTTTCTGTTTATATATCTCAGAAAAATATCACAAGAAGACTAGTGCCTAAAAAATAATTTTTTATGTCAAAGATGATAATGCTGAATATCTAAAGTAGTTAACACTAAAACTGGGTTGTGTGACAAAAATGTTTAATATATATCACAACAGTAGTCTTACGTAGAAAATTTTTAAGAGGAAGAAAAAAATTCTCATTTCTAATATATTTTTAATTGGCTTATAGATTAGAAAAAATTAATTTGGTGATTTTTTTATGGGCGTAGCACATGTGCTGCAGGGAAATCCCTTAAGCACTATAGGAGCGACGCATATGCGGAAAAAGCGATTCGCGTTGGTCTTGAATCGGTTTAGGTTGTACTCGTTAGGAAACACAGTCCAAAGAGTTGGTGTTCTCCATATCAAGGACTGCTTGAAAAGTGTTGTACGAGGAGTGACAAGTGAAACTTCATATGGATGTGGAGTATTAGCGCGACGGGTATTAACAGCACTTTGGGTGGAATTAAGAGGTTCGTATTGAACTCTTTCCATGAAAATACTTGTAGAATAGTCCCAAGTTGCCAACTGTTTTTCAATCCAAGGTATCAAGGTTTCTGGTGAGTTCTGACAAATATCTCTCTTCTGAATAGAATCCAACAAATGTAGGGTATGTTCGGGAGCAGATCCCGAACATTGGAGCAATATTCCGTCGTTGGCCGAATCTGAGCTTTGTACAGAATTAACAGTTGTTTTGGAGTGTAAAGCTTTCTAGTTCGAAATAGTATTCCCAGCTTTTAAGAAGCTCTCTTTGCTGGGCATGCAACATGTTCAAGCTAAGAAATATTTACTCCCAAGTTAATGCCCAACAACGTGATTGACTACGCTAGAAGGATAGAGTGTCCCGACGATGTCGGGTTCTGCAACGTTAACTTTTTTAAAGGAAACTGCCGTCTTGGTTTCTGTAGCTTTAAATTTTACTTGGTTCCTGTCACCAAAAGATAGATTTTTTTCCATATCTTTGTTAAGTTGAATGACTTCCTGTTGTTTGCGGCTATTGGCGTGAGTAACCAGCATTCAAAGCGAATGAAGAAATAAGCATACTGTCATCCGTAAAGCTGTTAGATTGAGAAAGAGTTAAATTCTACTTAGTTACTGTCACCCCAAGTAAGAATTTTTTCCAGTTATTTGTTAAGTTGAACGATTTTGTGCTATTGCCATTGAAAAATGTGTCATTATCCTGTACCTTTCAGTAAAGGCAATTGAAAAATTATTTATCTTTAAATTTAAATATTTGTGAATAGTAGAAGATATCACAAAAAAAATATATAAAAGATATATTAATAGTTTTGTGATTCCGGGAATACTCGCACTACCAAATTTTTACAGATGGGCTGACATGTGTTACAAGATCCTTGGAAATCAAATATTTTAATTAGAAAATAATAAATGTTCCTGAAGATAACACTTTTTAAGAAGAGGTTATAATAACACTCTCGAATGAAAACTATAGCTCTTTTAGTGATTACAAGGATATCTCATAAATTATGTTTTTTTAAACAGTACAGAGTACATCATTTTTCACTGTAAACTTTTAATTCTTTAACACATTTAGTGGCTTCTTACAAATATGTTTACATCGTGATAATTGTACGATATTTTGGGTTTGCTTTTCACAATCAGTTTTAACAAGAAAAAACAAAACAAATAAGTAATTAACGGGAAAGATTGCCAAAAATATAAAGTTCTCACGAATATTTAGGGTGTCCTTCTATTATATAAATATACCCTTGCAAAAGAAATGCTGATTGATGATTTATATTCACCTTGCAAAATGAATTGTCTACCCACCGGTTAGAATTTTAAAAAATTACCTATTAAATTTTCAGTTTTAGGGAAATTAAAAATCTTTTTATTTTTGTTGCAAAATTTCGCAAAATAATGAAAATGAAATATATTTAATTTCAAACATGTATTTCTGTTATGTTACATATATAAACATGTTTTTGGCTAAAAAAAAAACAGTAGTCGATCATGCATTCTGAACAGACTATAAGAAATTTGTTAGGACACTATAGGTTATGTAATATCTAAATATGAAAAACTGGAAATAAATGCTGATTTCATTCTTCCTTTTTTAACAGTTCGAGTACTTTTATTTTAATTGAAATTGATGGGTATTATGACATCCTGCAATATCCTTGCGATATAGAAAAAGGGTAAAATTCCTACTGAGGCGGGGAGGTGAGCGATAAAAAAAAATGTTGCTAACATGTATTATAAAGAAAATAAAAAAGAGAAAAAATTATGTTTAATTTTATTTTATTATTATTATTATTTATTACAAAAAGTTCTTCTTTCTCACATTTGATCAATGTGGTTCCATGTTTGGCTGACGGGCCAAAACCAAGTCAGCACAAACGCTATTACCATTCCGTATTAAGGAATGACCTGACAATGTTACATGTTTTCAAAATCACTGACTTCTGAATGTTTCTGTGTATGTCCGTGTTGAGTCCCAATTGCACTAAATGTGGTGTGAATGTTATTGGTGTAAGGCCTGTGGCTGATATAATGAGGGGGACAATGATGACTTTTTCCTGTCTCCATAGCCTTTTTATTTCCGTTGCAAGGTCTGTGTATTTGGAAATTTTTTCTGTGTATTTCGCTTGGATGTTTGTGTCGTTGGGGACAGCTATGTCAATCAGATAGGTGACTTTTCCTTTTTTGCACTGAAAAGTAATATCGGGTCTATTGGCGGAGACTGTTTTATCTGTATGGATACCGATATCCCAGTAGAGCTTGTAATCTTCATTTTCAAGTATGGATGTTGGCGTGTATTTGTAGTAGGGATCTGTGTTTTCTATGAGTCTGTATGTTGTGGCTAGTGCTTGGTGAACCACTTTGGCAGCTGAATCATGCCTGGCTGTGTACTCCGTTCCGGCCAATATTTTACATCCGCTCGTTATGTGTTCGATCGTTTCTTTCTGCTGGTGGCATTTCCTACATCTGTCCTCTGCAATAGTCGGGTCTTTGATGATATGCTTTTGGTAGTTTCTGGTTAATATGACTTTATCCTGGATGGCAAGTAAGAAGCCTTCAGTCTCAGGGAATTGCTGCCCATCCCGTAACCAGGTGTATGATTGTTTTTTATTTACGTGGTCTTGTTCTATGTGGTATCTGTGTTTTCCGTGGAGTGTTTTCTCTGACCACGTTTTCATCTTTTCCTGTTGTAATTGGGTGTGACTGTGTGTGACTGTGTGTGTCTGCTGAGTGGTCTGCCCGGGCTAAGTCGAGAGGTGTGTAGTTTTTGTCTGCTTTCACTCTCGCTGTGTGGAGGCTGGTTTGCTTGCTGTGAAAGAATTTCCTAAGTGTTTGTATTTGTTTTGTGTGTAATGATCTGATGTCTATAATTCCTCTTCCTCCTGCCTTCCTCTCGATGGTAAGTCTTTCTTTGCATGCGTTGGGGTGTAATTTCCTGTATTTGGTGAATTGAGATCGTATAAGGATGTGAATATTTTCTATGTCTGTTTGTGACCATTTGATGATACCAAATGAATATGTGAGTATAGGTATAGCGAACGTGTTGATGGCTTTAGTGAGATTCTTAGAGTTGAGTTTTGTTTGCAAAAGTTTCGTCAGTCTGTTTTTGAATTCGGTTCTGAGCTCTGTTTTGATGTGAGTGTGGTTGAGTTTGGGTGCTTTGTTGGAAGCCTAGATATTTGTATGTTTCTTTATCGAACATATTATCGAGCGTTTCATTGTTGATGGTTTCTGTCTCATGGTGGTGCTTCCATTGGCCTTTGTTGATGTGGAGCACTTTGCATTTACTTATACCAAATTCCATATTGACATCTAAGGTGAATATTTCTGTGATTTTGAGGAGTTCTTTCAGCTGTGTTTGTGTGGCAGCGTAGAGTTTTATGTCGTCCATATATAGGAGGTGGTTTATTTTTATGTTGATTCTCTTTTTGGTGTCTGATATTGAAGCCATGCTCTGTTCTGTTTAGTATATTTGAGAGTGGATTGAGACAGAGGCAAAACCATAGAGCACTGAGCGAGTCTCCCTGAAATATACCCCGTCTGATGTACAGCTCTTCTGTTTGGATCCGTTCGGTTTGTGTTTCTAGGCGTATTTTGGTTTTCCATGTTTTCATAATTTGCGCGAGAAACTGCCTGAGGTGTTGGTTGATTTTATAGATTTCTAGGGCCTGATTAACCAGCTGTGGGGTATGGAGTCGAAGGCTTTTTTATAGTCTATGTAACCGATGTGAAGGTTTCTGTGTTCTTTTCTGGTTTGTCCCATAATCACGCTATCTATAATCAGCTGCTCTTTGCATCCTCGACTATTTTTCCTGCATCCCTTCTGCTCTTCTGTGAGGATATTGTTGTCTGTTAGGTGTTGTTCTATTTTCTTCGATATTGTGGCTGTGATGATCTTGTATAGGGTTGGAAGACAGGTGATAGGTCGGTAGTTTGACGGGTTTGTGGTGTCTGAGCTTTTGGGTTTAACGTATGTTATTCCTTGTGTGAGGAAAGTGGGAAATGTGTGTGGTTGTAGAATGGCTTTGTTGATTTGGTGTGTGTGAGTGCTTCGTGTGTGGTGGTAAACTGTTTGTACCAGAAGTTTTGTATATTGTCTATTCAGGACATTTCCAGTTGTGTGTGTGTTTGATAGTTTCTGTAATTTCTTGTGTATTAAATGTGGTATTTTCTTGTTCTGTCACATGTTTATGTTTGTCTTCTTCGGCTTTGATCCAGGGGGGTGTTATTATTGTGTTGTTTGGGTTCTGACCAGATACTTTTCCAATAATCTGTGAGTTCTTGTTTGTTTGGTGGTTCAGTCACTGCTATCTGTTTGTTGTACATAGTTTTCCGGTAGAACTGTTTTTCGCTTCTTCGGAAGAGGTTGTTGGTGTCTTTCCTCTCATTTGATTCTTTGTATCTACGGAGTCTTGCGGCATATACAGATAGTTTTTGTTTCAAGGTATCGAGGATTTCTGGCAGTGTTCTGTTGGGAGATTTAGATTTGATCTTGTTTGCCCCTGTGTGACACGTTTGGACGCGTTCCCGCTTATAAACTGGGTAAGATGTCCTAGATCTCTCCTGATGTTGTTGATTTTGTTTTCTATTCTTATTTGCCATTTGAATTTTGGTTTTGTCCTGTTGGGGTTTCCCTGTCGTTGAGGGAGTTTTTGATTATTTTGTGTTAGAGCGGTGATTGTTGCTGCGTATATTATCGTGTGTGAATGTCTTCGATTGTGCTTGAGTCTGTTATATACTGAGGTATTATGTGCTTGTTTAGTGTGTTGAGGATTGGCTGCGTGCTCTGTCTGAAGATTAAACGAGGGATGGGATTTCTTGTTGTGGGGTCGGTGCCTGACCATCGAGCTAGATGTGACTCCATTTTTGCTTTAAGTGTTTGTATGAGAGGTGATTCGGGGTGATGTTGTGTGGATGTCGTTGAGGGTGGCGAGTGATTCATGTTGTTGTCTGTGATATGGTGTTGCGCGGTACTCTCAATATTATTTTGCGTTATGCTCCTCCTGGGTGGTGGGTATTGTTGTGTTCGACTGGGTGGTTGTGTGTGTGAGGCTGGTTCGGAATCTGCTTTATTGTTTCTATTGTTTGGTTGGTCTGTGTTCAGTTCAACAGCCACTGTGTCCTTGATGGTTTGCAATTCGAGAGGTGTGAGACGATTGTTCTTGGTAATAACTCTTTTTTGGTCTACTACTCTCTGTTCTGAAACAAGTAATTGCAGATGTGGATATTCGGTCAAGAAAAGTCTGTGCAGTTGCTGTCTGTAGCCCGATGTTATTGTTTCGAGTTTGGTGGCGGTGTAGTAACAGCGCATCACCGTCCTATTCATCTCATCCGTCCACTTTAACCGCTGTCTTGGTTTTCCAGCCTTGGTAGTTGCATGTTGTCCTTGCAATACATACGGGCCCTGGCCTGGCTTTGGTGGTTGTGTTTGTCCCGTATCTACGTCGGTTTGCGCTTGGGATTGATGTTGGTGGGTCCAAACGGCGAGTGATTCTCTTCTCAGTGATTTCTTTGTCAGGTTTTGTGTTTTCATTACAGCAACGCATGGCGTGTTCGTTGATTCCTGTGGTGCAACTCATGCGCTGCTGTGATTTTCCCGCCTTGGTGGGTGTCGGCTTAGTCGCCAACACAACACTTTTGGCAGGTCCATTTTCGGTTGCCTGGTCTTCATCGTTTTGGTCGAGCTGCCATTTCCCGCGACGTCCTCGACCGTTACGTCGCTCGCCCGATGCTTCTTTTATTGGTCTGTTGTTCTCTGGAATGTTTTCAGTGTTTTGTGGTGTCAGAAGCTCAAAGTGTCCCGACATTGGGTTGCCTGTTAGTAGAAGGTAAATGGTTTGTTGTATTTTCCCGTGCTTATTATTGTTGGTCTGTCCGTAAAAGTTATTTTTGTATGTCTTGTTCTTCGTTGTTTTGAGAAGATATGAAAGTTGCTATTTTGTGTTTCCGAGAGGACAAAGTATCTCTAGGCTCGTTCCATAGGTGCCATTTTTCCGCATATAATTATAATAGTTATTGAAGTCTTTTATATCGTCGACTTCAATTAATGAAAATGTGTGAAGTTCCGACCAGTTTTGTTGTAAATATCTTAGAGCAACCTCTCGGAGTTTCTCATGATGGTTCTGGTGGCCATATAAGTATAAGCTAAGTGCACGGAAAAGGCAATTTCCATCACCTACAATGTCGGATCTGGTAAAACTATCGGGGGAGTAGTTTCGACTGAGGCGGTTGTTTGGTTCGTCTGTAGTTGTTGTTGTGGTGTTGCTGTAGCTGTTTGTACGACAGGGGTCCGCCTCCGCAACACCCTTCCATTTTCATTATTATAATTATTATTGTTTAACATAGTATTCCCACGAGTATCCTAGGAAAGAAAGGTCGACTGCGGCAGAGCCTGGATGCCACAGCAAGGCTACTTACTCCCGGAGGGCGCCCGGTATCCGGGGAACCGTTCGCGACTCATAAACGCTGAGCCATTCATCTTCTCGGCACGGTAAACACCTTAAGATTGCGTTTTTATTACACATAATCTGGACAACACAAGACAGCACAACATGACTCAGGTACCTCGGGATCGTCAATGCCCGTACTAGGAGAATCCTGGGATTCCCCTAGCCCTGAGGGATTATTATTATTATGACTGTTCTCGTTTTTCTTTCTCACATTTGGTCAATGTGGGTTCCATGTTTGGCTGACGGGCGGAAACCAAGTCAGCACAAACGCATTATCATTGTGTATTAAGGAATGACCTGACAATGTTACATGTTTTCAAAATCACTGACTTCTGAATGTTTTTGTGTATGTTTGTGTTGAGTCCTAATTGTACTAAGTGTGGTGTGAATGTTGTTGGTGTAAGGCCTGTGGCTGATATAATGAGGGGGACAATGATAACTTTTTCTTGTTTCCATAGCCTTTTTATTTCCGTTGCAAGGTCTGTGTATTTGGAAATTTTTTCTGTGTATTTCGTTTGGATGTGGACTGTTTTATCTGTATGGATACTGATGTCCCAGTAGAGTTTGTAATCTTTATTTTCAAGTACGGATGTTGGTGTATATTTGTAGTAGGGATCTGTGTTTTCTCTGAGCTTGTATGTGGTGGCTAGTGCTTGGTGAACTACTTTTGCCGCTGAGTCATGTCTGGCTGTGTATTCCGTTCCGGCTAATATTTTACATCCGCTTGTTATGTGTTCGATCGTTTCTTTCTGTTGGTGACATTTTCTGCATCTGTCTTCTGTAATAGTTGGGTCTTTGATAATATGCTTTTGGTAGTTTCTGGTTAATATGACTTTATCCTGGATGGCAATTAAGAAGCCTTCTGTTTCTGGGAATAGCTGCCCATCCCGTAACCAGGTGTATGATTGTTTTTTATTTACGTGGTCTTGCTCTATGTGGTATCTGTGTTTTCCGTGAAGTGTTTTTTCTGACCACGTTTTCATCTTTTCCTGTTGTAATTGGATATGACTGTGTGTATCTGCTGGGTGGTCTACCCGGGATAAGTCGAGTGGGGTATAGTTTTTGTCTGCTTTGACTGTTGCTGTGTGGAGGCTGGTTTGCTTGGTGTGAAAGAATTTCCTAAGTGCTTGTATTTGTTTTGTGTGTAATGATCTGATGTCTATAATTCCTCTTCCTCCTGCCTTCCTCTCGATGGTAAGTCTTTCTTTGCATGCGTTGGGTGTGTAATTTCCTGTATTTGGTGAATTGAGACCGTATAAGGATGTGAATATTTTCTAAGTCTGTTTGTGACCATTTGATGATACCAAATGAATATGTGAGTATAGGTTATAGCGAACGTGTTGATGGCTTTAGTGAGATATTTGGAGTTGAGTTTTGTTTGTAAAGTTTCGTCAGTCTGTTCTTGAATTCGGTTCTGAGCTCTGTTTTGATGTGAGTATGGTTGAGTTTGGTGCTTTGTTGAAAGCCTAGATATTTGTATGTTTCTTTGTCAAACATGTTATCGAGTGTTTCATTGTTGATGGTTTCTGTCTCATGGTGGTACTTCCATTGGCCTTTGTTGATGTGGAGCACTTTGCATTTACTTATACCAAATTCCATATTGACATCTAAGGTGAATATTTCTGTGATTTTGAGGAGTTCTTTCAGCTGTGTTTTTGTGGCAGCGTAGAGTTTTATGTCATCCATATATAGGAGGTGGTTTATTTTATGTTGATTCCCTTTTTGGTGTCTGATATTGAAGCCATGCTTGTTCTGTTTAATATATTTGAGAGTGGATTAAGACAGAGGCAAAACCATAGAGCGCTGAGCGAGTCTCCTTGAAATATACCCCGTCTGATGTACAGTTATTATTATTATTATTATTATAACGTAACTTGAGAAGAAAATGTATATCAAGAATACTGTGTGATACTATTTTTGAATAGGCTTTTTGGTACCTGAATAGCATAATTATAGAATTGCATCTAATTATATTATTACAAAGGTTAATAAATAAAATAACATTAAAATATTATTTGACAGTAATTACTATAAAATGTTATTAACAATTTAAATATGTATTATTATAATATTGTAATTTATTTATAAACTGGTTTTTGTCAGGTATTCTGCTGGGTATTAGAGTTATATATGCATGAATTTTATTTTGATGAAAAAAGCAGTCTTCTTTCTGATTGATGAATTCAATTTATAGTTCTTTTAAATTAAATAAAAAATATATGGAAGTAATTAAATATAAGATTATAGGTACCAACTAGATCAGATACTAAAATAATTTGTTTATAAAAATAATGTGTAGTAACTATTTGTAATTGGGCATGTTTTATGCCTCAAAAAGCGATAAATAATACACCGGAAATTTTCTTGGAGAGCCAGGGTACGGAATATTGCTAATTTTATGAAAAAAAATTGATTGTGTAACTTTTCGACTTACATTGTCTACATTTTAATTGATAAAAAACCAAAAATATTTTTAAATTTAATAGTTTTCGAAATATAGGTTTCTCAAAAGTAATTATTTTTTTTAATTCATGGAAAATTTTGCCAAGTTTTATTTAGCATTCTCTATATGAAATGAGTTTGACATAAAAGTCACTTAGAAATCAATTTTTTTTTAATTTCATTTGGTGTGTTTTAAAACAACCTTAAATAATTGGGCCAAAGATGCTCTTAATTTTTTGTTATTTATTTTAAACGCTATTATAATTTCAACAATTACAGTCTACAATGTTACTACCCATAAGTTATATTACGGCTAGCAGTAGTTTGAATGCCTAGAGCCTCTTAAGTACCATTGTACACCTACTTTATTTTAGGGTTGCGAAAGGCAAAAAACCTTTAAATAGGATGGCCACTTTCCAGGTTAACTCCCACATTTCTGGTCCGAAAATTATTAGAGATTCTAGGTGAGTATGTCTTGCTCGTATGATTGTCCTATAAGATATAATTGGAAGACCTAGTTTATTCAGGTTTAGGCCCCCTTATGCGACTTGCAAACTGTCCCCACCCCTGGTACCTCGTTCCAATCTATGATCGCTTGCTTGCAAAAGACTCCTAAAAAGGGCTTAAGCCTCGTGGAGCTTATTAGAGCTCCATTTTAACTAGTATGTCAGCCGTCGCATTTCCCTGACCAGCCATACCGTCAGCTTTCGAGTTTGTTTTTGTCTACCAAAACTTACCATTAAAACTTATAATACACGCGTCCGAATCAATATTCGCGATACCCTCCCGCAAAAAAAATTCTTCTTCACACTCACGCAACTACGCATGAGATAAAGTAGATTTTGGCTTGAAAAGATCGATTCACAACTGTCCCAGAGACATGGAAAGCTCTTAGCCCTGTCCATGAGCACTATATATTTGTTCCCGCACATATGTCACCAATGAGTCTTCTTTTTGAGAAGATTTTTCTTTTGTCCAGTACATACGAGAGTTATGGTCTTATCACAGACGTATATATTTAGTGGAGTATTTCCTTTCGCATTCGAACCTTTCTTCATTTTACTTTCTATGTGTTTTTCAAGTCAGTTCATTATCGTCGATTGCTCCTAGATATTTTACTGACTCTTGCAGCATATTGCGTAGAAGCGTAAGTCTCGATAATTCAACCCAAATCTTCACTTTGACAGCATTTACTGTTTACTACTTTTGTATTAGGTTGTTTAAGAGTTCAACGTCACCATCTCTATAAAGAGCTATTACCTCGCCCGCATATGTCAATGTTTCCAGGCCCGCATAGTTTTTTTGACTAGCAATTTATCAATCACAAAGCCTTACCAACGGGATGAAGAAAAAACCTCCCCTCTGTAAAGAATCTTTTAATTATCGTGACCCCCTCAATATTTAACCATCTGATTTAGCAAAGACCAGCCTTTTCGAGAGCATGTTCTTTATCTAGCGTATTCATACCGTCTTCAACCCCTCTTTCATCGATAGCCCTTCCTAGGGATTCAATTAATGCATTATCGAATGAAATTTCGTTTTACTTGCGACTAGAAACGGCGCCCTTGTGGATTACCCAACCAGAAGAAATGCAGTGGCTCGGTCTCTAACACCCTTCAGTATGTGTCTACTCTTCATCCTTTGTACGTGCCTTAAAAAAAACGTGTAAGGCTGATGAGCCAGTACAAAAATTAGTTAGATGACAAAAAAAAAAACATAATTAGAAACACCGCCAATATTATATATTTTACTAATGTATTACAGTAGTTATTCAGAGTATTATTCTTTCAGATGTTACTACCTTAGGAACTATTGACATTAAATATAAGAAATGCTACATAAAAGTTGTCTAAAGTTTTCTGTAAAATCAAGACATTATTAACATACATGGTACTCCATTTAAAATACAC
>JAHKBH010000029.1:0-48976 GCA_019049505.1 Pachyrhynchus sulphureomaculatus
AAATATTTAATTACAGATAGATTTTGTAACGGTTGAATTTCTCAAATACAGTCTGTGGATTGTTTTTATTAAGATTTCTATGGCTTAAAAACATATATGAAGATTTGCCAATATTTGCACTCAATTTGTGAGATTTCAACCATAAGCTTACAATTTTTAAGTCACTGCCAATATCAGAATTTATTATATCAACATTTTGTTTAGAGTAGACTAATGTTGTCTCATCAGCGTTATAGTTTCACTGTTCCTTTACGAGGTAGTTTACTCATGGAATTCACGTAGATCAGGAACATCAAAGGTCCCAGGAAGGACCCCTGATGAACTCCACAATTTACTATCTGTAAAGAGCCATGCACATTATTAATACAAACATATTGTTGCCTATTTGTCAGATAACTTCTGAACCACTGCAAGGGAATACCTCTTATGCCTATACGCTCGAGTTTCAAAAGAAAGTACAGTCCCTGGCCAAATTATTAGACGCACTTTTTTTTTTTAGTAATTTTATGTTTCTTAAGAGTTTTTATGCAATAATGGTATATTTAAATTACAATATTATTGATTTTTATTTAAAAGAATTGTTGTTAGACTACATATTTGTATTTATTTTTAACATATGTCAACACTGTGTTGACAAAGTGATACATAGACGTAAATAAGTACAAACCTGTATCAGTCGCGATCGGAATCGAGTCAGGTACGGACGTGTTTCTGTGGCTTTATGGACTGTGATTGTTTGTTTAACAGTTTTATACTACTCAGTTATTAGTTTATTTTGTATGCAGTGTTTTAAACAAGTAATTGGACTATTTTCATTATGGGTAGAAAAGGCGATCTTTCACCACGTAAAAAAGCTGAAGTGAAGGCCCTTGTGATTGCGAAAAACATTTACAAACCGAGAAAATATCACGAAGATTGGAGGTTTCTGAAGCTAGTGTACGACGCATAAAAAAAGAAAAATTGAGTCAGGGAAGGAATTAAGCCCGAAAGAAAGAAAAGATGCGGTAGAAAAAACCAATTTTCACTCCACGGTCAGGTGTCAGATGTTTGAAGAAAATTTGTGTAGGAAACAGATTTGCTACCACAAAGGTAATAAAATCACAACTCCAGGATGCTAGCGTAAATGCTTCTGAGCGCACTGTTCGAAGAAAATTGAAAGAATTAGATTTTAAGGCCTGTCGCCCTCCAGGAAGCCCAAGTTAATAGCTGTAATAAAAGCAAAGCACCTGAAGTGGGCCAAACAATGTCAAGACAAAGATGTGGACTTCTGGAGATCGGTAAGATACAGCAATTTAATCAATAATTGATACATTATTATCATTTTCAGTTAAATAAAGCAAATAAACATGGAAGTTTATATATATTTCCTATTTTTGACAGGTCTGCTTCAGTGACGAAAGCACATTCGAAATTTTGCAGAATAAAGCTCAGTATGTGCGTCGTCGTCATGGAGAAAAGTTTCATCCTGATTGTGTCGTCCCGACGGTTAAACATCCACCAAAGTGATGATTTGGTCAGTCATCAGCGGCAAGGGCACTGGACGTCTGTACGTCGTCAAAGGAATAATGAGGCAAGATCAGTACAAAGAAGTATTACAAAATCGGTTGATTCCGCAGTCAGAGAATGGTTTCCAAATGGGGAACCATTCACTTTCATGCAAGATGGAGCTCCCTGTCACACTGCTCGGTCTGTTAAAGCTTTTTTAGCAGAAAAAAATATCCCTCTGTTGGATTGGCCGGGTATGAACCCCATTGAAAATGTGTGGGAGCTGATGAAAAGAGAAGTGGCTAAAGATGTGATTACCAACAAAACCCAGCTCCTAGAAAAGATTATTCATGTGTGGAATCATCCTCAAATGCAGGAGACAGTACAATCTTGCATTGATAGCATGCCGCGCAGAATTAAAGCTTTGATAGCGGCTAAAGGTGGCTCAAACTAAATATTGATTTTTATTAACATTAATTTCACTTTTCTTTAAAACTTAATAAACTTATGCTTTTCTAAATTAATGCTGTTTTATTTATGTCAAATAAATAGGTAATTGATTGGATAATATAAAAATAAAAAACAAATCAATTTAAAATAATAAAAACGGTACAATATCACTCGGTAATTAATATTTTACATGAAATCTTGCAGTGCGTCTAATAATTTGGCCAGGGACTGTATATTATGGTCTACTGTGCCAATGCCTTTTGCAAGTCCAGCGACACAAGGGCGCAAGTAGAGCCACTATCTATCTTAGATTGTATATCAGAAATTAAGTCAATTGCGGCAACCTCTGTGTCACTATTCTTGCAAAAACCATATTGACCCATACACAAAAAATTCATTCTGTCTAAAAATTTCTGAAGTCTGTGTTTAGCACATATTTCACATATCTTAGAAAACACCGGCAGTACAGATATTGACCTGTAATTTGAGGCTACTTCACAGTCACCACCTTTAAACAAAGGTTTAACTTTAGGTATTTTAAGTTTATCCGGCACTATTCCAGTTTCGAAAGATAACTTTATTATTTTGGCTAGCACAATGGAAGATTCACTGCCTAGTTTTTGCACACTGTAAAAACACTGATTCCATCAGTCTCACTGGCTTTGTGCTTATCCATTTTCTGAATAATTTCTGCAATTTCGAAGGGTATCACAGGTGATAAGAAAAGTGAGTCCCCGGTTGTTCTTATGTATCTCGTTAAGGGATATTCTGAATATTTGCACTTAGTTGGCTTCCAATATTTATAAAAAAAAAGTCATTTATTCCATTTGCTATATCAAGATTTTCATTTAAAGTGACTCCATTATACTGCAATGCAGGTATAGAGGGTTGGTCATTGCTTCTGTTGTAAAGTATTTTAAATTTTATTACAAGATACTTTTTAATTTGGGGTACTACTTATCTAATTATAGATCGTACTACATAAAACTTACTTTTTCAAATATTAAATACTAAAAAAACCGGTCAAGTGCAAGTTGAACTTGCGCAATTAGTGTTCCGTACGTTGATTGCTTTTAAAATAAAAAATTTTGTAAACGGAAGTATGAAATGACCAATGACTTCACAAAACACACCCCAAATGAGTTTTCAAATTGATGACCTTGAAATTTTTGTTTTCTTTATATACCAGATATGCCTATGCCTTCGAGCAGTAAGCTCTAGAAAGGTGCGTTTCTGCAATAAGTGCCAGCCGTGCTGTGCCGCTCTGCTTGAATAGGCTTAGTAAGTCGCCGACAGAGTGCAGTATAAGCATCTATTTGTTATAGTTTTTCCTTAGTTACTTGGATAAAGGACTAAAATGTGTTCTAGTATTTGCTGAACCTCGCCCAGCTGATGAGCCGTGATACGGCGAAATGCGTCTTGGAATGGTTCAGCAATACGAAAAATACTTTTGGTAACTTCCAAAAATGCGATTCTTTTCGTTTCGTCTTTAGTTGTTATACCAATGCTGCCATATATACCAGATAAATTATTAAAGGTAATGCACTCGTGATAATTTTCGTTCAATCTACACCCCGTGGAGAATATTCCAGAATTTTTTCAAAATTTTTTGATAAGTACTTTTCGAGATAAGGCGAGTGGACAGTGATTTTTTAAAAATAATAATACAAAGAAAAGTACGCGCAAGTATTACATTATATATATTATATATATATATATATATATATATATATATATATATATATATATATATATATATATTAGAGTGACCGCAAAAAAATCGATGTCGGAATTTTGTTCGTCTGGACCCCACAAAACGATTCCCCTTTCCAGATATTGAGATAGCCGATATTTGAGCGCGATTAAACGACGTTAACCCGTGCCGCTCGTCGCTCAAAGTTTGAAAAAAATCCAAATTTTTGGCCAAAAAGCTGACATATGGAGCCATAACTCCAGAACGGTAAATAATAGAAACACGCTTAATATCTCAAAAGAAAGCTAATGTTGTTCTTCAAAATTTATATTCTCTACATAATTGTTGTTATTTTAAGTCAAACCGAGTTACAAAAGCCTTTAGCCCAAAAAACGTGACCTGGTACCAGTGGGAGCCAGTTTGGGAGTATTCTAAGAATTTTACGGGTTTTTACATAATGTGTCTCGGAATTAACATTTTTTTGTTAAAAAGTATTTTGGAACTCAATTTTCAAACATAAAGAGCCTTTTGTTCAAATTTAATCTTTTATTATATGGGGATTACCTGACTAGTTTACCAAAGAAAGACCCGTTTGACAGGTAAAACGGAGGGTGAATCTAATTTCTATTTTAGGGATGGTGATTTTACTTCAGCGTACAACCGACCTTTTATTTATTCAGTTTAGTTTCTAAAGTACCTTTGAGCTGGTTAGATCGAACAATTATCTAGTGAAGATATTTTAACGTTTTTTTTTTTTTAATTTTCCAAGTGTGTGTGTTATTGTTTTTATAACTATTATAGTATTATTTTAAAAGACATTTGAAAACATTTTATTGAAATTAAAGTTTGCAATATATTTTGTTTCATTTTCCAAGTTAACTGTTATTTACCTATTGGCCTCTGAAATGGCATCCACATCAGGTGTACAAAGCCAGACCAAGAATAAAATATTTCTTGTGGGCTATCTCATTCACCAGATCACCGGTTATAAACTACCCTCAAATCGTCAAGTTTTGTGTGCTTTATTTTATAATTTACGTACTGTGAAATTAACTGTAAGAGAATCAGCAAAACTTACAATACGAGAAGTGTTCATTTTTTGGGAGAAAGCTCGAATCCCGACTAAACATGAGCAAGATGCAATTACTAAGCTGGAAAAACTTCACGCCGAGTGGAGAGAAACTCTTCAAAAAGACCGGAAGAAAACATCGAAAACGGCCAAGAACAAATTTAAAACAGTTTGTTAAAAAGTTGGATGATCTCTTTGATATTGCTCAACAAGATGCCTTGGCTCTGATGAAATCGGAAGAAGATAAGGCGTTTCTCGTGAAACAGAGGCAGAAGGGCCGTCCAGGTTCCATGACTGGAGTGGATCTCAAGTTGTCTCGAGCTGAAGAAATCAAGGTGCAAAAGGAACTTGCAAAAATGAACCGACAAATCCAAGAAGCAACTTTTGGTATTGGTGAGTTTTTTTTTTTTATTATTAGTATTCTAAAAAATTAGATAAACAAATAAGTAAATAGTTTCATTATAATTGAAAGAAAATTGTACATGAGAGCATGATTTGGCATCTTTATGATTGAGTTTATATTTTTTAAATAATACCTTTTGATAATTAGAAGTAGGTAATTTAGTACCTATGTATTATTACTATTCTGCTAAAACGACAAGTTTTTATAGTCTTTTTTTTTCTCTTTCTTTTGTTGCTTCTTAGAGACGGATGATGAAGACAAGTTCGAAGAAGGAGAAGAAGACACTGAAGAGGACAGCATCTACCAGGAACTTGAGAGCTTGGAGGAAATGGACATCCTGAAGAAGCTGCAGAAGATCCAGGACCATCTGAGAGCAAGAGGATGAAAGTTTCATTTGCAAGGGGCGTTAAAGAGATTTTAAACATGAAATTGTCCATTTTATTAGATCGATATAAGGTATCCGACAGAAATGCCACGAGAATTTTAATAGCTACTCTAGAAGCATTAAACCTTGACTCTCTTGAGTACAAAGTCTCGAAAACTTTATTACATGATAGAAGGCAAATGTTCAGAGAACAATATAATAAAAAAATTTTGATAAAGTAAACATTCCTGAAAAGAGCCCGTGGTTGTCCATTGGGACGGTAAACTTTTACCGGGTGTTTTTAAAAAATGAACAATATGAGCGAATAACTATAGCTATTTCATATGGCGAAAAGGAACAGCTGCTGGGAGTTCCTGTAACAGCAAACAGCTCTGGAGAGGAGCAAGCCGTAGCCGTATATGAATGCCTACATGAATGGGGTCTTCTCAACACCGTCAAGGCGATGTGCTTTCGACACTACAGCATCCAACACGGGAAGACTCAAAGGAGCATGCGTCATATTGGAGCAAATGTTAGGAAGAGAATTGTTATACCTAGCTTGCCGTCACCATATCTTGGAAATTCTGTTAAGAGGCGTATTCGACACAAAAATGGGATCAACCACTGGACCTCATCCAGACATTTTCAAGAGATTCCTCACTGCGTGGCCCAAGATAGACAAAGGAAAATACGACACAGGTATCAGTGACAATCTAATACAAAAGCAGCTAACTCCAGAAGTAATTGCAAATGTTACTGCTGAATTCGAGACCAAATTAACTGAGAGCCACCCCAGAGATGACTACAAGGAGCTATTGCAGTTGGTTCTCGTATTTGTTGGATCACTAGACGGCAATGTTGTGGGTTTTAGAACTCCAGGAGCCATTCATCACGCTAGGTGGATGGCAAAGGCTATTTACTGCTTAAAAATGTACATTTTTCGTCGTCAATTTAAGATGTCTTAAGAAGAAGAAAGTTCTGTGCGTGCCATTTCTGTTTTATTAGTTAAAATTTATTGTAAAGCTTAGTTCAATGCTCCAAAAGCTCATAGTCTGTTAGACTATAAAGAATGTGACAACGACATTGCAGAAATAGCCCTGACCAAATTTTCGAACCATTTGTGGTATTTGAATGCAAAGTTGGTGGGATTATCGTTTTTTGATCCCACCATTACAGACGATGAAAAGTTGTTAATGGCTAATAAATTGCTCAGTAGCACAGATGAACCATCACAGCATGCTAGGGTTGTAAATCCAAAAGTTAGGAAAGAAAACTTAAAAGAGGTAGTTGATGGAGGATTGGTAAATTTACTTACCAAAGAAACGTTTACATTCTTTGACCAATTTAATATAAAAACAGATTTCCTAAGACAACATCCAAACACCTGGCCTCAAAATAATGACTTCCAAGAAGGATTGAAAATTGTCAAAACATTAAAAGTAGTTAATGATATGGCTGAGCGTAGTGTTAAATTAATAACCGACTTTAACGACCTTCTGACAAAAGATGAAGACCAAAAGCAATATGTCCTGCAAGTTGTTAAGTAAATGCCGAGCATTATATCCTGACGTTTCAAAAATTACTTAAACAAAAGCTCTAGAATAGAATAGATAACTATGTAAAATCATGTAGGTACTACGTCTGTACCTTTTCTGTGTCTGTTTTATATGTATTATATACCTAATTTTTATATTTTAAAATAAAAAATGTCATTAGACTTATCAGTATTACTTGTTTTTTTATTATATTTCTACTTTAAACTCAAAAATATACCAAAAAAAGCAAAATATATCACTTAATAACAAAATATACGAACTATGCTCCTAGTGGTACCAGGTCACGTTTTTGGGGCTAAAGGCTGTTGTAACTCAGTTTGACTTAAAATAACAACAATTATGTATATAATATAAATTTTGAAGAACAACATTACCTTCTTTTGAGATATTAAGTGTGTTTCTATTATTTACCGTTCTGGAGTTATGGCTCCATATGTCAGCTTTTTGGCCAAAAATTTGGATTTTTTCAAACTTTGAGCGACGAGCGGCACGGGTTAACGTCGTTTAATCGAGCTCAAATTTCGGCTAACTCAATATCTGGAAAGGGGAATCGTTTTGTGGGGTCCAGACGAACAAGATTCCGACATTTTTTTTTCCCTCCTCTATAAGATCCGGTCACTCTATATATATATATATATATATATATATATATTAATATATATATATATATATATATATATATATATATATATATCGTTGGACGAAGTGTATAAGCCTAAAAGGAGACTATGTCGAAAATTAAAAAAGGTTTACCCCAAACACATAAGTAGTTTTTATTTTTGCACGGACTTTTCAAACCAGCCTCGCATATACGAGGTTTTTCAGACACTCCCATTGGTCACGTACCAAGCTCAATTGTCTCTGAGCTCCCGGAGAGTAAAGACCTCTGGTTTCATAGATCGGTTCGAATAGCGATGCAGCGTTCCGCTGAGCAATGGTACGCAATCAAGGTTTAAGTGAAATTCGGCAAATTTCGAAATGTTTTCATGATTTAGTAGGGTGTCGGGGAGGATTGACTATCAAAATTCCTAGTTTTGAGATAGCATTACATGTTCAAGGGCGACCGGGAAGACGGCGACGATGTACTCCGTTCTGGACATCCACTATCAAGCAAAAATTTGGACAATTTGAATCGTGTGCGTGAACTTTTGGATGGAGACGAATGAGGGTTTGGATAATATCGGAAACTCTAGATATACCAAAAACCGCTTTTAACGATATTAATACCGAGAACTTACAGATGAGGAAAGCGTGTGCAAAGATGGTTCCCGAAGTGTTGACCCAGAGGAGAAAGCCAACCGAGTGCTCATTTCTCAAGAACTTTTGGAACATACTCAAAGTGAACCTGATTGTTTGAACAAAGATTTTCGAGTACGATCCGGAAACAAACAGAAAAAATTCGGAATGGCACACCTGCGCCTCCTGGCCCCAAAAAACGCACACGTGAGCAAATCGAAAGCAAACGCCATGCTCATTGTGTTCTTTAACGGTGTTGGCCACCCGGAGTTTCTACCCGCCGGGAAGAGCGTCAACGCTTGGTTTTATGTGGAAGTGTCCAAGAGACTGAAAAAAGGGTCCAGTGTATCAGGAAAGACATCGCCGCCTGGGAGTTTTTACTACGACAACACGCCAAGTTACACCTTCCTGCGAGTCTAGGAGTGTTTAACCTCGGTTGGTTCCCCCTTTTTCAACCGCCCTGAAAAGACATCATTTGGAACCGGCAAAGCTGTAGGGACGAGCGCTCTTAAGGAGGTTCCGGAAAACGTCTTGCAGGATGCTTACAACGCATGGAAATCGTGCTGGCAAAACTGTAATGACGTCCAAGAATCCTATTACTTGTACGGATACATTCAATAAATTATTTTCTGTGGTTTTGGTCGCACTACTTTTGGGATAGACCTTATATTATGTATTTAAAATATTAAAATAAACACTCAAATACACACATACATATTCTGGTTTAATAAGTACAGTTTAAGCTTACCATCTTCATCTGCCAAATGTGTTAAAATCTGACTTAAGCAGATATCATTTTGTATTTGAAAATTAGGATTTAATAATTTTTTCAAAATTTTTCCTATTTTTTCGTTATTTTTTATTTATTGGCGTCAGTCTCCATTGTGCTAATCTAGGTTAAGAATCCTAACTATTCTTCTAGATAAAATCAAATATAGACAGGACATCACCGATCTATAAAGAAAAAAAGATGATTAATATATTTGTATGATATTTGCGTTTTTTTTTATGGGCTTAGCACACGTGGTGCTGGGAAATCCCTAAAGCGCTATAGGAGCGATCAATGTGCGGAAAAAGCGATTCATGTTGGTCTTAAATAGCTGTAAATTGTACAGGGTGAGTCAACTATAGAGTAATGTTCATTATCTCATTTGTTCCGGGAATGAAAAAATGTTAAATACAATAGTTTTAGGGAATGTTAAGGTGCACAGTTTAAAATTATTTTTGAGTATACAGAGTACTTCAAAAAAAGTGTGGCCGATATATAACATATGTTTTTAAATGGAAGATCCTATTTTCTAATTTATTTTTAAATTCTGCGTAAAATTTTATAACCTTTTATTAATAATGTTATATACCTAAACCCAGTAGTTTTTTCTAATATTTCAATTTTTTTAAAAAAATACTAGTTTTCAGTTTTGTAAAAAATTGCCAGTAACGCCATTGTTTCTGAAGGTGGAATACTCATAATTGGTACGAGCGTTCTATAGAGATGAAAGAAAAAGATATATGTAAAGAAATTTGAGTTAGATGCTACAGGGTGTTCAAAATAAATTTATACATTTCGACTATTTTAAATTGAAAAAAAACTCAAATTTTTTAAATACAACACCCTGTATATTATTAATTTTCTGATAGATTTTACAAAACCCTCCAACTTTCTAATAATTTTCAATTTATTTTGAATTTTTCAATTTTTACCCTTGTTTTTAATATACTTAACGCTATTGTAAAAACATAAACAAATAGTTAATAATAATTTTAATATATGGTACTTTAACTTATCTAATGATTAATTATTATGACGTAATCAATGTTCAAAAACATGTCCGTCTACTTGAACACACATGTTTAGTCGTTCTACTATATTTTCCTTCATTTTCCTTAGCATAAAGGGAGTTATTGTCCTGCACGCATCCCGTATCCTATTTTCCATATATTATTGGTGTTGCAGGGTGATTCACATAAACACGATCTTTAATGTAGCCCCACAAAAAAGAAGTCTAAAGGTGTGTTAAGTCACATGATCGAGGGGGCCACTGAATAAATCCATATCTACCGATCCATTTGCTCCCTTTAAAAGTTATCAACTTCTTCAAGAAGCTAGGGTAATTCGTTTTGCAAAAAATTTAGATATCTAGGCCCGTTAAGCGGTTCGTGGAAAAAATATGGACCAATAATTCGAAAATTTAATATTCCACACCATACATTAAGCGACCAATTATTTTGGTTTTGGACTTTCCGGCCCAAAATGGATTAACTGTTGAATAAATAATGCATGTTATGGTTGTTAACTGCTCCATTACGGAGAAGAGTAGCTTCATCAAAAAACATTATTTTGGATAAAAAATTTGGATCGGCCTCTATTGCTCCATTTATGGTGGTACAAAAGTTTACTCGACGTTCAAAATCACGGTCTTGAAATTCTTGGTGTAGTTCCGTTTGAAAGGGATGATACTTGTATTTTCTCGTGGTGCGATTAGCCGTAGATTGGGATGTGTCAGATAAGTCAGTTAGATGACGGCTGCTGACCTGGGAATTATCTTCAACATGAAGTAAACTCTTCATTTTTTTTTTTCTCATTGGTAGCATTCTGGTTTACTACTTTGCGTTTCGTATACTCGACGCTACCACTACCATCAAACCGTTCCATTAAGCACTGAAAAGATTTTCTAGATGGTATACGTCTATTAGGGTACTTCGCTCCCTAAAGCCTTACTGCCAAAAGAAATTTTTTTCCCGCCCCGCCCAGTATATCAACCATACCTATTAATTCATTTTTAGAAAAATTCATAATTATTACCTTTATACGTCACTTACTACAACAAATTTGTTACGGAGGTATAAAATGATCAGTGACTTCACGAAACACGCCCTAAATGAGTTTTCAACAAAGTTTGTTGCCAATCTTTACTGAAAACTGATGACCTTGAAATTTTTGTTTTTTTTATATACCAGATAAATTATTACAGGTAATGCACTCGTGATAATTTCGTTCAATCTACACCCGGTGGAGAATATTCCAGAATTTTTTCAAAATTTTCTGATAAGTACTTTTCGAGATAAGGCGGGTGAACAGCGATTTTTCGTGATTTTTTAAAAATATTACAAAGAAAAGTGCGCGCAAGTATTACCTTATAAATATATTTTTTACTCGTGTTTTCACAACCTTTCATTTGACACCACACTCGATGACCTAGTAAAAATTTTGTTTTTTCACTACCGATTTCACTCCCCAAACCCTTAAGCCATGAGGCCATCAATTCCTATATTATTACTAAATTTCAACTTTCTATGACAAATAGTTTTGAAGAAAATCGGGTGTGACAGACAGACAGACAGACAGACACCGAAGTGATCTTATAAGTGTTCCGTACGGAACACTAAAAAATGATTATTAAGGGGTCAGCCTGCTGTTTTTTGCTTAAATTGAAAGATATACTTTTCAAGAATATATTCCTGAAATATTAAAACCTAATTCGAATTTTTTCTCGTACTTTTTGGCTTTTTAAGCGAGCACACGAACGCCTCGAAGTCGTTTTCTACCTGCGTGGCGATAAAATGACGCGAAGATAAAGGAAGCAAGAATTGATCGAAAAAAAGCAGAAAAATCGATGATCAGGAACAGGAAATTGAAATGAGTGATCTATTTTGCATGCCTAGATTTGCTGGGGTAGTAAGAAAATTTTAATTATAAATCTATACTAAAAATACTTTAAACGTGTTTTTCTCAAAACACGTTTTTTTTAGTGCGCGATGTAAAACCTTGCAAAAAGTTTTCAACCGATCTTTCTAAAATTTGGTACACAGCTTCTCTGTCACAAGGACGACTGCACGGACCAACACTATTTCTAAAATTTAAAAAATTCGATTGTTTTTACCGTTAAAACCAAAAAATGCTCTTTTTTAATTTTTTTTTAAACGTGCGACATTTCTCGAAATATTAATGAATTGTTATAATTGTTGATCCGTGCAGTAGTTTTATGCTTCCTGAATATAACGCACTTCAATTTTTTGTTTTCACATGATTGGATCTGAAGATATTTTACATCTCCGAAATTTTTTTAAAATAGCCTCGAAGCGCCCTCTCTATCTTGGCCAATTTAAACATATATTAAAAAAAAACCGGTCAAGTGCAAGTTGAACTTGCGCAATTAGTGTTCCGTACGTTGATTGCTTTTAAAATAAAAAATGTTGTAACGGAAGTATAAAATGATCAGTGACTTCACACAAAACACACCCCAAATGAGTTTTCAACAAAGTTTATTTCCAATCTTTACTGAAAATTGATGACCTTGAAATTTCTGTTTTTTTATATACCAGATAAATTACTCCGCCTGCAGTGTTGATGGATGGATTGAGTAGTTCATCAACACTGTTGCCGGTCCCAAGCCCGGAGAAAGGAGGAGGATTGTGGCGTTAGGAGTTAGCACCCTAACACAAGTAAAACCTAAACTGGGAAATGCTAGCTGTTTTTGAAAAATAGGATGAAAAATCACAGGATAAGCAAAAATCCCCGGGTGGCAATCCACACCTTCGAAGAAGGGAGCCCCATCGGATACGGGGGGGGGGGCAATTCTATTTCAAAGCGAATACTTAACCTAGGCTTAAAACTCAGCCAAACGAAGAAATCCCGAAACAGAATAGCTGCTCTCGGCACCTGGAATATACAGGGATGGAGGACAAAGAACATCGAAGTCATACAAGAGTTTAAGAAGATGAACATAGATATTTTAGTAATAAGCGAGACGAAGAAAAAGGGGAAGTGGAATAGAAGAAATAGATGAAGTGATGCATTGTTGGAGTGGAGTAAAGAAGGAAGAAAGAGCAAAGGCCGGAGTTGGAATATTCGTAAAAAAGAAGTGGAAAAAGAAAATAACATCTTGGGAACCCATCAATGAAAGAATCATAAAACTAAATATAACAATGTTAGGAAAACACATGGTAATATTGGGAGTATACGGCCTAACAGAAGACAGCACTATAAGAGAAAAAGATAATTTCATGGAAACACTAGAAATAGAAACACAAAAAGTAAAGAAAAACCAAGAATTAATAATAATGGGAGATCTGAATGGGAGAACAGGAAGGAAAACAAAGGACAATACCGTAGGACCATTCGGAGAAGACATTACTAACGACAACGGAGAGAGACTAATAGAGCTGTGTGAACTAAACGGCCTCAAAATAACAAACAGATTCTACAAACACAAAGACATCCACAAATATACTTGCATACAAGAAAAACGAAACGTAAAATCAATAATAGACTACATTATAATTAAAAACGATACCACTATCAAAATAAAAGACGTAAGAGTAAAGAGAGGGGCAGAATGTGGAACAGACCATAGACTATTAATAGCAAATATAAAAGTACCGTGGTATAAGACAATAAAGCAAAAAGAAACAATAGATAAAGAAAACAGAAATACTAATGAGATAACAGAAAAAGCAGACAAAGAAATAAAATACAAAATACACTTACAGCAAGACGAAACGATAAGAGACCTATATAGACGACGATTAGATCAAAAATTAAATGAATTTAACTACGACAACCTCCAATAGATGACCACATAAAAGATGCATTCTTTTAGGCGTCCCTAGAAGCATTAGGTAAAGAAGACAACGAGAATGAGAAACATAAAATTAGAATCTGTGAAAAAACCAAAGAATCTATAAAGGAGAAAAAACGACTATACGAAAAATGGCTGAATACAAAATCAGAAGAAGATCTACAGAAATATAAAGAGAAAAACGCAGAAACGAGGAGGATGATAAACAAAGAAAAGAACGAGAGATGGGAAAAATCGTGCGAACATGTAGAACAGTATATAGGAGGAACTAGAAGTACAGAGTCATGGAGAATAATTAAAGCATTAAGGACTAACAATAGAGAGAAGACGTATATAGAGTACATCCCAGAAAGCGAATGGGAAGAATATTATAAGAAGCTGCTAACAGAAGATAGACAAGAATTCCAAGAAGAGAACCCTGAAGAAGAACAGAATAAGGAAATAAAAGAGATAGAACTAAGCTATGAAGAAGTAAAGAAGACAATAAAAACACTCAAAAATAATAAATCTGCAGGGCCTGGCGGTGTGGTAAATGAAATGATTAAGTACGGGTCTAATAAATTACATCGAATACTGAGAAACATGTTCCACAGAGCGATAAATGGAGAATGGTCAAAAGCTTATATAGTATCCATATTTAAAAAGGGAGATCGCAGAAAATGCACAAACTATAGAGGCCTAAGCATAATATCGAGTATGGGACGTTTGTACGGAAAAATTATTAAAAATATCATGTAGGAAAATATAAAAGGAAAAATTGGAGAAGACCAAGCAGGCTTTACGACCGGAAAATCATGTATAGACCACATATACACTATAAAACAATGGAAAAAAACTGGCAAAGAATAGAGAAGTTCATCTAGCCTTCATAGACATAAGAAAGGCCTATGACTCAGTACCAAGACAAAGATTATGGAACGCAATGAAAGAAATAGGTATTGACAAAGAACTAATATACGCAGTAAAAGCTCTCTACGAAAACAACACAGTGAACATAAAAATAGGACATAAAATAGGGAAGATACTCCAAACATCAAAAGGCCTATTACAAGGATGCTCTACATCTCCAACACTATTCAAAATATACCTGGAACAAACATTAAAAAATGGAAGCAAAAATGTAGTGGAATGGGAGTCCCAATACAAGAAGATTACTTATATACTCTAAGTTTCGCAGACGACCAAGTAATCATAACGCAAGATGAGGAAGACCTCAGTTATATGGTAAGAAAACTGAAAGAAGAATACACTAAAGCAGGATTAGCAATAAACTTCG
The DNA here is from genome assembly GCA_019049505.1 of Pachyrhynchus sulphureomaculatus. Lineage (NCBI taxonomy): Eukaryota > Metazoa > Arthropoda > Insecta > Coleoptera > Curculionidae > Pachyrhynchus > Pachyrhynchus sulphureomaculatus. Next base: position 15,112 of record JAHKBH010000029.1, read on the forward strand.
ATAAAACGGAATATCTAACAACAAAGGAGGGAAACATGGAGAATCTAGAAGTAGATAACGAAACAATAATCAAAGGAACCGATAGATTTAAATATCTAGGAACCATCATTTCAAGAAACGCAACATCGGAAGAAGAGATTAAAGCTAGATTAGGACAAAAACGTGAACATGCATAAGACAATTAAATTCGATCCTGTGGGACAAGCACATTACAAAGAGAAACAAAACACGCATATACAAATCAATAATACAAAGCATAATGACATACGGGTCAGAAACATGGACGATCAAGAAAAGAAATAAATCTAAAATTAACGCGGTAGAGATGGAGTATTGGAGAAGATGTTGTAGAGTGACACATATGGAGAGAATAACCAATGACGAAAAAAGAAGCAGAATGAACATCAAAGAGAACGCAATAAATACCATTGAAGTAAAACGATTAAAATGGTATGGACACATAAGACGAAGCGAAGATAATAGGTGGATAAAGAAAATAACGGAGTGGAGCCCTATATGGAGAAGAAAGAGAGGAAGTCCCAGACGATCGTGGAGAGACAATGTGAACGAGGCTATGGAGGACAGGGGTCTAACAGATGGAAACTGGGAAGATAGAAACGGATGGAATCAAAGGCTGAGAGAAGGAAGACAGCGTCAGCTGTAGAAAATCCTTGTTATATATATATACATATATATATATATATATATATATATATATATATATATATATATATATATATATATATATATATATATAAATTATTACAGGTAATGCACTCGCGATAATTTTCGTTCAATCTACACCCCATGGAGAATGTTCCAGAATTTTTCAAAATTTTTTGATAAGTACTTTTCGAGATAAGGCGGGTGAACTGCGATTTTTCGCGATTTTTTTAAAAATAATACAAAGAAAAGTGCGCGCAAGTATTACATTATATATATATTTTTTACTCGTGTTTTCACAAGCTTTCATTTGACGCCACACTCGATTACCTAGTAAATTTTTTTTTTTTCACTTCCGATTTAACCCCCCAAAACTAACCCCTTAAGTCAAAATTTAACTTTCAAAACTACATGGCTCTGATGAGGCCATCAATTCCTATATTATTACCCAATTTCAACTTTCTATGACAAATAGTTTCGGAGAAAATCGACAGACAGACACCGAAGTGATCATATAAGTGTTCGGTGTGGAACACTAAAAAGACAGATATCTTTCCTTTATTATCCAGATGACACACAAGTTCTGAAACCTTCTAGATAATTAAAAAGAAACTAGTCTAATTTAACAGCTTTTTCTTTCAAAATTTCAATTTATGACTCAGTAAATTTCTTCTTTAGTGTAACATGACAAATACAGGCCCTTTCTACAGATAACTGCTTGCCACCATACAATGACAGACTTTTAAATGCATTTGGCTGCCACTCTAAGTATCACTTTGGGTCCTTTCGGATGCAAACACAGATAGTTGATTTCATAACGTCGAGGTGAAATAGTACTTTTGTGTCCAAAGTTGAACGGCAACTGAGGCTTTCTATACTAAGCATCTTCGTACAGAGTACCACTCACTCTTCTTCTAACAGTTTCTAAGAAAAAGTTTCCTGTATATATTCTTGACAAACGGACCGTACTTGATAATTTATCAATGAAAATAAGAGAGATTTTATGAGATTTTTGTTAACTCAATTAATTATTTGTTAGCTTTGTAAACAACATCTAATCAATCTTGGGAAATAGTTAAATTATTAGCATAATTATGTCTTATTCAAACTATTGGTTGGTGGTAAAGGATAATAATACATTATATACTAAATTTATGAGCGGACTAATATGCAATTATGGATTCATAAATAATATGTAGTTCTTGTATATTTTATGTATTTTTCCCCAAATAAATTAAAACAGATAAATTATTTTCAGAAGATGTTATCTAAAACTTATAAATAAGAATTGACCTTCGTGGATTCAAATATCAAAATAAACATTATAACTACATAAATAAAATTAGGCAATCCATGCAACTTTATTAATTGAATACTAACCATATATGTACTTATCATTAAAATAATTACATTTATGAAGCATATCGAAAGACGAAAAGAACATTTTTATATTAAGTGTAAAATTAACGATAACTTTTGAGGTCAAATTAATTATTTACTTCAGTAAAACGCAATAAAATTCATAATTTTTTACTAACCTTTTTTCCGGTGTAAACAATAAATTAGAAAAAAAATCGCGGGAAATATGTTAATTTTCAAAATATTCTAATTCCTATGATATAAACTTTTCGAATAATTTCTCCGTTTTTATTTGTGCAAGTCTCTGTCAAAATTTTGCACTCGTAACACTTTAAACTCATTTTAATCTCTGAGTACATATACCTATATCTATGAAGATTTTTTTATTTATCTACAACCAGCAATGTTTTTAAAATGACAAATCAACTTTAATAATTGAGTAGCTCCCTCCTTTGGAATGATATCTATCCTTCTTTAGTCGTCGTAGTAAAACAAAAATAACAATAATCGCACTAATGCTGCCAAAATTCAGTGTTGCCAACAAAATAAAGAAAATATTAGTTTTTTAGCTGGTGCGCATGTGTAAGTATAATTTCAAAAAAACCGCGTCTCTGTCAGCTTTCGTCATGAATTGAATAATCATATTCAAATTAAAGAAAATATGCGATAATACTAATGATAATGAGTCATTTTTTTATTGACTTTTTGATATTTTTATAACAAATTTAAGTATTTTTTTTAAGTATCAATATAATAATAAACTTTATCGACTACCGGGTTACGTCGAAAACTTACAATTTAATTTATTTTTGGGATACTATAGAAGAATAAGAATAATTTTAACAGAAACTATGCAGTTTCTTCTATTCAGTTTATTTCAAAAATTTTTCATTTATTCAAAAAAATAATTTTCTAATTTAACATTAACAGAATGAGTGTTACCTATCATAAATAACATTTTAGATATAATATTAGATGAAATATTTGAAATGTTGGTTCTGTTACTGACACAGCGTTTACGTTTACCATATTACTTATCAGAATGGCCGTGGAGTATAGATGCAGGCCTGGGGGAATCGATTTTTGATCGATTACTTCCGTAGAAATTAAGCGACAGATGAACAGCGGGCTAGGATTCTGTCACAAAACATAAAATGTGGTTATTACTACAGGAAGACAAACAGGTGGAACAAAACGACACGTCGCACAGTGGGGAAAAACGAAAAATCGTGTTTCAAAATTGTCTAGAGCCTTCAATTTTGGTTCGATTTGGACGATTTTTTTTTAAATTGAAGCTTATTAAATTCCGAACAAAGTTGTCGGAGCCGATTTTTCAATTAAACTTTTGTTTCAAAATGGCGGACGTTGGTTTCTGATTATATAGCGACTGAGTCACAGAAAACGCTTACAGTTTCAAACCAAGTTGTGCTAAAATGCGTGTATGTATGTTTTTTTTTATGTCGCAGATAATATATCTAATATCACAGTTACAAGATTAATAATAATGAACCCAAAATGGCTGCCATGAACAATAAAAGTATTATAAATATGAATAAAAGTACCATTATTATTTTATATCCATAACATTTGCATAAGGTTGTTAATTATAAATATTAAGTTGGGAATGTGGAATCTTTGGCACAATGATACTACTCAGTATATATCACCACTACACCAAACACTTTATTTTTGCACTCGACGCGCGTTTCGCTAACCATTTTAGCTTCATCAGGAGCGATGATTGACTAAAGCTAAACTACAAATCTACCCTATTTATACTTAGCCTAACCCTTGAATTACTCAAGCGGAACTAATGACATAGGCAAGGCCATCAATTCCGGTCAAGTAACCAGTAGAGAGGACTATAAGGAATAGGCCCTCTGTCTTTATTTAAACTACTTTTACATTTTATGATTTCCATACTTTCGTATGCGTTTAACAATCTCCTATCAGATACATTTTTTATCAATCTTAGATTATCTAATGTTACAGTATGATCAGCTTCAAGGGCATGTTCGGCAATGCTAGACTTTTCTGTTCTATTGTATTTTAAGTGTGCTAAATGTTCTTTAAATCGTGTTTTAATTGACCTTTTAGTTTGCCCAACATACTTTTTGTCACAATCATTACAACTAATTTCATAAATTCCACTTTTCTCACAATTAGGAATCTTATCTTTGGGATTTCCTAAGATATTCCTCAGATTGTCTGATGACTTATAGACTAAGGTGAGGCCTACCTTATTAAATACCTTATTGCTTGCTGAGTTAGTTCAGGTTAGAAGAACTAGTTAGTTCTTAATGAAGGTGAAGTCTTAATTTCTTTTGATGTTAGTTCTTTGTTCCCAAGTGTGCCAATTCCACAAACTTTACAATATCTCGAAGAATTACTTAGATGGAATAACTTTGAAGACGAAATTATTCGTGAATACTTAACATTATCTAAACTTTGTATGGAACAAAATTATTTCCAATATAACAATCAATTTTATGTTCAGAAAGAAGGAACAGCTATGGGTAATTGCTTATCACCTTTCATAGCCAATTTATTCATGAGTAAGTTTGAAATCGAAGCCAGTCAAGAATTCGAATATTTCCCAAGGGTATGGTATACGTATGTGGATGATATTTTCGCGATTTTTGATACAAATAAAGCAAATATTGATGATTTTGTTTCTAAATTAAATAGCCGGTATGATTCCATTAAATTCACTTACGAAGTTGAGAACAAAGGACAATTGCCTTTTCTAGATATTTTAATTATTAAAAATAATAATAGATTAGAATTTGATATATATAGGAAGGACACAGTAACAGATAGATATATTCCTAATGATTCATTTCATTGCAAACAACATAAATTAGCCTCATTACATTTTTTAGTTCATCGTTTAATCACTTTCCCTTTAAATAGAGTAAACTTTAATAAAGAAAGTAATCGTATTAGAAATATAACTAGAGTTAATGGTTATGACGACGACTTAGTAAATAAGCTAATAAATAGACATAAGTTTGGGTTTAATATTCAGAATTCCACCTTTTTTACACTCGAAGAAATAACACCAAGTATGTCTCCATACCATATAATCCGAAATATAGCAAGGGACTCAATAAAGTATTTAATAAGGTAGGCCTCACCTTAGTCTATAAGTCATCAGACAATCTGAGGAATATCTTAGGAAATCCTAAAGATAAGATTCCTAATTGTAAGAAAAGTGGAATTTATGAAATTAGTTGTAATGATTGTGACAAAAAGTATGTTGGGCAAACTAAAAGGTCAATTAAAACACGATTTAAAGAACATTTAGCACACTTAAAATACAATAGAGCAGAAAAGTCTAGCATTGCCGAACATGCCCTTGAAGCTGATCATACTGTAACATTAGATAATCTAAGATTGATAAAAAATGTATCTGATAGGAGATTGTTTAAACGCATACGAAAGTATGGAAATCATAAAATGTAAAAGTAGTTTAAATAAAGACAGAGGGCCTATTCCTTATAGTCCCCTCTACTGGTTACTTGACCGGAATTGATGGCCTTGCCTATGTCATTAGTTCCGCTTGAGTAATTCAAGGGTTAGGCTAAGTATAAATAGGGTAGATTTGTAGTTTAGCTTTAGTCAATCATCGCTCCTGATGAAGCTAACATGGTTAGCGAAACGCGCGTCGGGTGCAAAAATAAAGTGTTTGGTGTAGTGGTGATATATACTGAGTAGTAATTATAAATATGTTTCAACAATTGACTTAAAATGACAAATCAAATATGGCGGATGCCAAAATTGAATCGAGCAAGAAAGTTTCTCTGTGGCATTTAGACTGTGGCAGTCAGATTATTCAAGTTTAGTTGCGGTATTTAAATTTTCATGCAGTTATTGCTAGAATATTGCTGCTGTAAATTTTAAGTATTGTAGACAATTTTCTAGCAGATACAAAAAACAGCGATACACGCAGAAAAGGACAGCTCACACAGCTAGAAAATGGCTACAACAGCTAAAACGTTTTGTTAAAATACGGACAGCTAAATATTTTGCTGCACTAGCCACATTGTCTGCTGTTGTAGCAAAAAAGTGGCTGCTGTTGCTAAACAGTGGCTAATGCAGCAAAATATTTAACTGTCCCTATTTTAGCATTTCTCTGCGTGTAATTTGTAAGAGTAATAATAATCTTTATTAACGAGAAAACCCTTTAGTACATATACAGAACTACTGAATTATAGGAATAGACTAGAAAAATAAGAAAATAAATATGTCTAACCTTAACTTACTCTTACATAAAATATTTAGCTGTCCCTATTTTAACAAAACTTTTTAGCTGTTGTAGCTATTTTCTAGCTGTGTGAGCTGTCCTTTTCTGCGTGTATCGCTGTTTTTTGTATCTGCTAGAAAATTGTCTACGGTACTTAAAATTTACAGCAGCAATACTCTAGCAATAACTGCATGAAAATTTAAATCCCGCAACTAAACTTGAATAACTTGAATGATCTGACTGCCACAGTCTAAATGCCACAGAGAAACTTTCTTGCTCGATTCAATTTTGACATCCGCCATACTTAATTTGTCATTTTAAGTCAATTGTTGAAACATATTTATAATTAACAACCTTAAAGAAATTATTTATGCAAATATTATGGATATAAAATAATAATGGTACGTTTATTCATATTTATAATACTTTTATTGTTCATGGCAGCCATTCTGGGTTCATTATTATTAATCTTGTAACTGTGATATTAGATATATTATCTGCGACATAAAAAAAAACATACATACACGCATTTTAGCGCAACTTGATTTGAAACTGTAAGCGTTTTCTGTGTCTCAGTCGCTATATAATCAGAAACCGCCATTTTGAGGACGTCCGCCATTTTGAAACAAAAGTTTAATTGCGAAATCGGCTCCGACAACTTTGTTCGGAATTTAATAAGCTTCAATTTAAAAAAAAAATCGTCCAAATCGAACCAAAATTGAAGGCTCTAGACAATTTTGAAACACGATTTTTCGTTTTTCCCCACTGTGCGTCGCCGCAAAACGAAGCCGTCTCACTATCGTCATCGAATGTCTTAGAAACTCTGGGCAAGTAGAAGTTGTACGAGGGTCGCCTTTTAAGTTTTTACAAACGACCACTAGATGGCGCTATCGAGATGTGATATTGCCATTGATTTAGAATTTGACATTTGTTATTGTTAAAACAGTGGCAGGTCAGAAATTGGCCGAATGGTTTGTTTACACTAAGCCTTTAAAAAAACAGTTTTGTGAACAAATGGAAATTTCACGTGAAGGTTTTCGTTGGATGATTTTTTACGGTTTTACTAAAGGCCTAACTCAACAACAAAGCCTCGAATCGCTTCGTTTGTAATGTCATCTGGAAAGTCATTACCATACGTTAAAAACCGTCTTTTGAGTTCAGAACAAATGCGAATTCAATTCTCTTTATGATCCTGAGTCGGCTGCCTTGGAACCCATCTCGAACACGTTTTGCGATAGCTCAGCTTATCATGAATGATAGAGTGCACGATTCCAGTAACAACATTATAGAATTCAGCAATTGTTGCAATTTTAATACGTCTGTCATCCCAGATAAAGTCATTTATGCGATTTTAACGAAATTTCAACTGCCTGAATTAAAATGTTCGATCCATTTATACACGTTTCGGCGGTTTAAGCACTTTTCATAACACTATTTCAACATTCTCGAGTAAATTTCGTCCTGTATCATACCTGCGGATATCAAAAATCTTATTACTGAACGTTGTTCTTCCAGCATACACGTTTCGAGTAGAGCAGACATTTTGAAATCAACAAATTCGGAGTTTGATTTTTTTCCAACAAGAACAATTTAATTTCGCCCAGACATTGCACAAATCTAGAGAGAACTTTACCACGGCTGAGCCAGCGCCCATTATTGCAATGGTATATCTGAATATGCACTTTCTAATTCCTGCAGAAAACGCCTTAAATTGTCTATGGATCAGTGAAGAACGACCCACAATGTAGTTAACTATTTTAACCACCCTATCCATCACGGATTTAAACTTCCAGCGGAGATTTTAGCGCACAAACTCTCTTGGTGAATTATGCAATGAAAATTCAAAACTGATCGACCCATGCGTTCAATAAGAAGGGAAACAAATCCTTTATGTCTCCCAATCATAGCAGGAGCGCCATCTGTCATTACGCAAAAAATTTTATTTAAATCAATGTTCCGCTTTTCAAAATGTTTAACAAATTCTGAAAATATATCCTCTCCTCTTGTAGTTCCCTGCAATGGGAGCAGACAAATCAGCTCTTCATACACACTGCCATCATCGAAGTATCGCGCAACGATTGCCAGACGGGCAATGTCATTAATATCGACACTTTCATCCAATGCTACACTAAATACAAAACTCCATTTGATAGCGTCTCTCTGTTGTTTTTGGACATTTTGTGTCATTTCGGTAATTCGTCTCCCGATGGTCCGCGCTGATGCCGGTATATCCTAATCCTGGCCAATATTGTATCCTTATTGGGCAAGTTGTCGAATAAAATCTCGCCAGTACTCAAAACGTTTGCTTCATAAATTCTCCGTCAGTGAACGGCCTACCCTTTTGTGCCAACGATTGTGCAATTTTGAAACTGCATTCAGTTACCTGATTTTTTTACTTGGAAAACTTTGCTAAAAAATGTTGACTGTTTCTCGTATTTTTTACTTGCTTCTCCCTTTTATCAGCGTTATCTTTAAATGACGATTCATGTTTTATCTGGAAATGTCGTTGAACACTAGATGTCCGGAAAACTACGCTTTCCCGACATAGGACACAAATGGCCAGATCGTTTTGCTGTACAAAACCGTAATCTGTTGTCCATGAAGTTTGAAATGATCGAACGTCTACCTTCTGTTTCTTCGCGGCCATAACGCAACGTAATTTTAATTTTTAAACTTCTCGACGACTATTGACTGGAACGGATGTTACTTCTATACTAAATGATCCAAACGTGTAGCCGCTTGCTATATATAGAAAAATAATGTTTCCAGAAAATTCCAATAATTACGTTTATTAAATTTCTTAGAACAAAAATTATTATCTACAACGCGCCCATTGCAATCAAAGGGCCGCCTAGAAGTTAAATCTAACAAAAACTAAAGTTCGGCAATATAAAAAGAGTTGCGGCGCGCGTCGGAACGATTGAAGTCAAGTCAAACAAAAACCGCCTTATAGCGGCTTTTTTGATCTGAATTGAGGACGTTTATTTGTGTTTTTGCCTAGGCTTATATGTTGAGGCTTGCCGTCTTTAATACTTGCCGAAATTAAAGTCAAACCAATGCATTCAGTAAAATTATAAATTACAAAATATATATTTTGTAGTTTTTAGTAATAATACCTAGTGACCTATATAATATATCGTTTTTGTTTGTATCGTTAAAGTAATACTGTCTTCGATTATTTACTTAATTTCGAAACATGTCACAGATTACAGAATTAATGTGTAAACTTTGAATAGGTACGCGTGCCATTCAAAATTGCTTGGCGTGCCAGAGATGGCACGCGTGCCATAGGTTGCCGACCCCTGCTATACAGACATGAATCAAAAAAGAGAAAGAGAAAATGTCAAGTTTGAAAATAAGACGGGTAAAAGTTGTTTCTCCTTATTTACCATCTTAGTCATCAGCAGGGTTTGAAACCTTGCATCTCGGGTTTACAATTTGTTAAAAGCTTCATTAAAATCGAATTAAGTTTTAAAAGTTATGGAAGAAGTAACTCGAACCAAATTTTGGTTTGTACATGATTCTTTCTACAGTGGTGTTTTTCATCTATTCGTTATCAAAAATTATTTATAATCTGCAATCTGCATGACACAAAATTACACCTAAATGTTGATAAGCAGTAATCGCAAATATAATTTTAGTTTCGCACACTAAGGCAAGGCCTTATTCGTACTGCCTACCATATCATACTTTATATCAATCTATACTATTCACATCTCCTATATTACACTTTGTCAAAATGTCGTCTAAAAGTGAATCGAAATCGTCCGATTTATCCATACATGGCGCTTTCTGAGTAGCATACGTTTCTAACTTGTCGTAAACGAATTTCATGAATTGGGATGGCGCTAAATAATTGGCTGTCTTCATTTGGATCGTGTCGGTAGTTACCTATAATTAGAAAACGAAAAGTTAATAGAGTAGAATAAGACAATTGGAACACAGTTTTGTACAAACTGTTTTTAGTGTTCCGTACGGAACACTTATAAGATGACTTCGGTGTCTGTCTGTCTGTCTGTCACACCCGATTTTTTTCGAAACTATTTGTCATAGAAAGTTGAAATTTGGTAACAATATAGGAATTGATGGCCTCATCAAAGCTATGTAGTTTTGAAAGTTAAATTTTGACTTAAGGGGTTAGTTTTGGGGAGTGAAATTGGAAGTGAAAAACATTTTTTTTTACTAGGTCATCGAGTGTGGTATCAAATGAAAGCTTGTGAAAACACGAGAAAATATATATATATATATATATATATATATATATATATATATATATATATATATATATGTACATGTATATATATATATATATATATATATATATATATATATATATATATATATATATACATATATATATATATATATATATATATATATATATATATATACATATATATATATATATATATATATATATATATATATATATATATATATATATATATATAATACTTAAGAATTTTCTTGAACCATCAATTTATATTTGTTTTCAATTCTTGGGCTTTGGGTTCGTTTTATGAATATTTGGTATTTAAATTAAACTTAAATTGACGTTTCGCCCTTTGGTTTAGAGCATTTTCATTTTTTTTCTTTAATTCTTGAATCTCACATATTTTATTTACTACTGACAAGTCGTAGTGGCATTCTTATCGAATGTGATTCGATAAGAATGCCACTACGACTTGTCAGTAGTAAATAAAATATGTGAGATTCAAGAATTAAAGAAAAAAAAATGAAAATGCTCTAAACCAAAGGGCGAAACGTCAATTTAGGTTTAATTTAAATACCAAATATTCATAAAACGAACCCAAAGCCCAAGAATTGAAAACAAATATATATATATATATTATATATATATATATATATATATATATATATATATATATATATATGTATATATATATATATATATATATATATATATATATATATTATATATATATATATATATATATATATATTCTCCACGGGGTATAGATTGAACGAAATTTATCACGAGTAATAATTTATCTGGTATATAAAAAAACAAAAATTTCAAGATCATCAGTTTTAAGTAAAGATTGGAAACAAACTTTGTTAAAAACTCATTTAGGGTGTGTTTTGTGAAATCACTGATCATTTTATACCCCCGTAACAAAATTTTTTATTATAAAAGCAATCAACGTACGGAACACTTATTGCGCAAGTTCAACTTGCACTTGACCGGTTATTTTTTTAAAATTTATTTAGCTTCTACGCAAAAACTTAATCTTTAAGACATGAATTTGTAAATTTTTAAATAATGTAAGCTGTTGAAAGAAAATTGGCGAAAAAAACGTTTCATTTCTATTTTCATACAAAATAAATAACCGGTCAAGTGCAAGTTGAACTTGCGCAATTAGTGTTCCGTACGTTGATTGCTTTTAAAATAACAAATGTAACGGAAGTATAAAATGATCAGTGACTTCACAAAACACACCCCAAATGAGTTTTCAACAAAGTTTATTTCCAATCTTTACGGAAAATTGATTACCTTAAAATTTTTGTTTTTTTTTATATACCAGATAAATTATTACAGGTAATGCACTAGTGATAATTTTCGTTCAATCTACACCCCGTGGAGAATATTCCAGAATTTTTTCAAAATTTTTTGATAAGTACTTTTCGAGATAAGGCGGGTGAACAGCGATTTTTCGCGATTTTTTAAAAATAATACAAAGAAAAGTGCGCGCAAGTATTACATTATATATATATATATATATATATATATATATATATATATATATATATATATATATATATATATATTTTACTCGTGTTTTCACAACCTTTCATTTGACACCACACTCACCTAGTCAAATTTTAACTTTCAAAACCACATGGCTCTGATGAGGCCATCAATTCCTATATTATTACCAAATTTCAACTTTCTATGACAAATAGTTTCGGAGAAAAACGGGTGTGACAGACGGACAGACAGACACCGAAGTGATCTTATAAGTGTTCCGTACGGAACACTAAAAAAACCTTTTTAATTGTTTAAAGCTTTTTTTGTCGATATATAAGGGTTCTAACTCGGAATTAGTCGTTGCTTTGTTAAGGTAAAGTTATTTTTGGTAAATAAAAATTCCTTCTTTCCTGATTGCGGTTCGATTCCGAACGTCTTGACCTCTCATGCAACAGTGCTTGCTACGCTCCTCCACTCCTCACGAACATCCGCTATGTGCATAACGTCATTAAGCGACATATTTGTTAAATTTCTTATTTGGTCGATGTAGCGATTTGGTAATCGACTTTCTCCCCGAATGACGAGCTTTTCAGGGCCGTCTCGTCTAACAAGATGACTAAAAAATTTGCCTCTGAGCGGTTGAGAGCATGAGTTCATTTACTTTGATCTCTAATTCCTTCAGAATGGAGTCGTTTGTTTGTCTTGATGTCTATGAGATCCTTATCATCTTTCGGTAGCAGCTCATTTCGAAGGCCTGTATTCTTCGGCGACATGTAGGCGTTAATGGTCCAAGATTCTGATCCATAGGTAGCGATAGGAAAGATCAGGGTTTGGACCAATTCTTCAGATGGTTTGTTACAAAATGAGGATAAAATTACTATAATAAATGGTTGGTTAACAATTTATGCCAGGTAATAAAATAATTTAATTAAAATAGATTTAATAATGGTGAATTATTTAAATCTAATCGTTCATTTATTAAGGAATCTGAATTTTTCAATTCGTTTATTTCTAAAGATTCTAGGTAATTAAGTTTCAGGCTCTTTGTGCAAGTATGTAATATTTCAAAGTTTGGGTTGAACTGGTGGTTATTTTCAATTAAATGATTTACGTAATTTGAGTTATTTTTTTTTATTGATGTATGATGAAGCATGTTCTTTTATTCTTTTTGAAAAACTTCTTCCTGTTTGACTTATATATGTTTTTGAGCAATTTCCACAATTTAATTTGTATACTCCGGATCTCTACTAGATTTAAAGAACAACAAACATCTTTTAGATTAAACAAAAAAACTCTAACTTTGCCAACCACTGCCATTAAACAAATCATATTTTTCCAGACATAAATAATGTAACACAGGTCTGCAACAAAAATGCTGTCTGGATGTTTTCAACTGATTTCTATGTATTTAGGTGTTCTGAAAACTAAAAAAATACTCAAAAAATTCCAGAACGTCAGGTTATTGTGCAAAACGCAAAATTTTATTATAAAAAAGGGTTTTTTTTGGGCTAACTTGAAGTCATATATAAATAGGTACAATTTTATTTTGATTACTGTTTTTAAATGTATACAGGCCATAACTATCATTACTTTCTAAATAAAGAACGCCCCGTGTGAGCTAAATTAACAAACATAAACGTTGTAACCAGAACGTGCGCGCTCTGATAGTGTAGAAAGTGGCGCGATACAATTACGTGTTAACTCGTCATTGTTTTATAGATCTTGGTTCAATATAGTGCAATGTCATCTGTGCGGAAGTGTGTGAATTCGTCTGACAGTTTCTGTTATATTTGTGGCGAATATATGGTATTAAAGCAACAACTTAATATTACGGACTTTGTAAAAAAAAAGTATACTTCACGTATTTTGGCTTAAAACTTGGAGATCAGGATAAAGTTTGGGCACCTCATAAACTCTGCAAACGATGTGTTGAAGACCTTCGAAATTGGTTTAAGGGCAAGAAAAAAGCTTTCCGATATGCGATTCCTATGGTATGGCGCGAGCAAAAGAACCATAGTGATGATTGTTACTATTATTCGTGTAATGTGAAAGGGTATAATTCAAAATGGAAGCAGTCCATTTCATACCCCAATCTGCAATCAGCTATTCGTCCCATCCCTCATGGGACCGAAATACCAGTGCCCAAGGCCCCTGCTACCTTGGAAGAGATTCCAAGTTCTGACGAAGATGGTGCTGTACCTGAACCCGATGACAAGTCAAGTTTTCAATTTGAAGATGACAGCAGTCCGAAATTGTTTCCCCAGGGCGAGCTAAATGATTTGGTAAGAGACTTGAATCTTCCCAGAAACGCTGCTGAGTTGCTTGGATCAGGGCTCAAAAGCAGGAACTTACTTTTGCTGGAGTGTCTTCCTCCTGGTTTAGATATCGTGAGAAGCAGTTCACTTCCTACTTTGCCCAAGAGGGCGAGTTGGTTTATTGTAGGTTTGATGGATACATTTAAGATCTCATACGACCCAGCACAGTGGCGTATTTTCATAGATTCTTCAAAAAGAAGCCTTAAAGCAGTTCTGCTTCACAATGGCGGTTTCTATGTTTCCATTCCTGTCGGTCATTCCGTACACCTCAAGGAAACCTACAAGAACTTGGAATTGGTTCTTTGCGAATTAAAATATAAAGAGCACGGTTGGCAAGTGTGCGGTAATTTAAAAATCTTGGGCATGTTGCTCGGACAACAATCTGGGTTTACCAAATTCCCTTGCTTTTTGTGTCTATGGGATAGTAGAGACCGAGCAAATCACTGGACCAAAAAGTGTTGGCCTCCGAGGGAGCTTAAAGTTGACGAAAAGAACGTCCTGCATGAAACTTTGGTGCCTCCTCATAAAGTTCTTCTACCACCGCTTCACATAAAGCTGAGACTGATGAAGCAATTTGTAAAGTCACTTCCAAGAGATGGAAATTGCTTCAAATACTTAATATCAAAGTTTCCAGGCCTCTCGGAGGCAAAGTTGAAGGAAGGTGTTTTCGTTGGACCAGATATTAGACGGCTTATGGCTGATCCACAATTCATCACAACCATGACGGATCCTCAAAGAGAAGGGTGGATTGCCTTTAAAGAGGTCATAGAGAAATTTTTAGGCAATAACAAAGACCCTAACTATAAACAAATCGTCAAAAGAATGTTAAAAGCATTTCAAGCTTTAGGTTGCCTAATGAGTTTAAAAGTACATTTTCTTCATTCCCACCTCGACTACTTTCCAGAAAATTTAGAAGATCTGAGTGAAGAGCAAGGTGAACGATTTCACCAAGATATTTAGGAGATGGAAAAAAGATACCAGGGAAGATGGAGCGTCTCAATGATGGCAGACTACTGTTGGACGCTTCAGAGAGACCTTCCAGATGCTTCCTACAAGCGAAAATGTACCAAAAGGAGTCTCACTGGGAAAAAGAAATGTGTTTAGTGCTTACTAATGAATGTATTTTAGATAAAAAATAAGTTTTGTTACGCAATTATAAATTTAAAAAAAAATTTTTTTTAGTCTTTTATCTTTTATTTTAAGATGATAACTTGTTTAACATAGATACCTACATTGTCAGAAAACGTGACGTTCTATGACAAAATGAAAGTCATTTTCGGATTCAGTACACCCAAAAACATACGAATTACGCAAAAAAACCAAAACAGCTCTCAATTTTTTTTTTTTGCAGACTTGTGTAATCTACAAATATTACATAAAGCACAAAAAGGAAGCTATAGAGATTTACAAGCACAATAAAAATAAAGAGATAATCCAGTTAAGATGTTCAGAATTCAACCCTGTTTTTTAGAAAAAATTTTGAGATTTATCGTTGAAGAAGGAATTTTTGTAAAAAGTTTAAATATTGAAAAGTATTTCTTCAAATTTTAAACAATAATATCATTTTAACCGTCTGTAATAAAATAATATAATTTAAGTTCATTGTAATTTAATGATAGGTAATTCCAAATTGTACCTGGAAATTTGTTATAAATCATAAATAAACCACTTTAGTTTGTAGTATTACGCTTGATAATGTAGAAAACCTAGGAAACTGCAGTAGCAGATAAATAAAAAAATAAGTGACAAATAACAGAGTAATTCGTTTCATTTCGTAATTTATAAGGTATTGTCACAAAGTAACGGAGACCTCAATTATACAATTTTACTTATACAATAATTTTGTTTTATTTTTGAATGGCGAAGACACTTTATCACGTACCTGTGGTGTCCCCAAATTTTCGAAAGGGTCGCTGCTGTATTGTACTGTACGAAACCAGGAAGCGCTCTTTTTTACTGCCAGGAGTTATTAGGTTGTTCTGTGATTGAGGCGGAATAAATAGGGCGGCTGTATTAAGTTGTACCATAGGACCTGGCGGTTGATTTAAATCTACGTTATCACTACGAATCTACAAAAGACAAAATGTAACAAAATCAGAGTTTAAAGCAACAACGCAGCTGTAGCTGGTCGCATATGGCATCTACTCTTAAGATTGTATAAAGCAAATAAAAATGAAATACTGAGATTTAATTAATTAATAGTTTTTTTTGTATGGACGTAGCATACGTGCTACGGTGAAAGCCTTGTCAGTTGTGCTCGGGGGGGGGGGGGGGGGAGGAACGCAGTCCTGGGCAAATTACTCCAAAGGGATAATGTTCTGCATATAAAATTCCGCTTAAAAAGTATTGAACGAGGAGAATCAAGCTGAATCGCATATGAATGTGATGTATTAGCGCGATATATATTCCTAGCATGCACTGCTATGGAAGGAATTAAGCGGACCTACATCCATCGAACACTTTCCATGAAAATACTTGTAGAACAGACTCAAGTTGCCACTGGTTCTTCGATGTTTCAAAGTATCAGGGTTTTTGGTGAGTTCTGCTCTCTCCTGAATAGCATCCAACTAATGCAATATAAAGGCAAGAGCTTTTCAACTTTGCTGCCGCAAATATCTACCGAACAAACAGACTTCATTCCAGGAAAAGGGAATAGAGAACAAATTCTCAACATACACCAGACCATAGAAAAAATCAGAGAATTCCAGATAACAATCTATATCTGTTGTACAGATTACTCTAAAGCAGGGGTCGACAACCTTTTAACTAAGGGGTGCCAGTTTTCATCCATACATTTTACGTGCCGACATAGGTACTTACTACAACTAAAATTAACTTAAAATATTGCTTTTAGAAGGTTTAATTACAAAAAAATTTTAACATTTAACAAATAATTTTATTATACTAGTCCTAGGACCTAGTGTGAAACCTGTGCTTGAAGTTCTTTAGAGAGTTTTCTTATATCCGGTTCATGTCTGGTTATTTTTCAGTGTCACACATGCTTCCGAGTTGTCTGTTGTCAGCCTGCTTCGGTACGGTTTTAAAATCACTCTCATATGGGAAAAAAGTTGTTCACAGATATAGGATGATCCGAAAGCTGTAAGCATGACAAACGCTACTTTCTTAAGACAAATAAATTTCTCTGGTAAACTCATCCAACAACTGAGTATCTCGTTTGAATGGTTCTGGCAGTCACCTTCTAATACCCTTCTTAATTCTACAAATTTCGTGTTCCATAACTCGGAGCTTTTAAATTCAATGTATTGAAGATCAAAACGCCTTAAATTGACTATGGATCAGTGAAGAACGACCGACAATGTAGTTAACTATTTTAACCACCCTATCCATCATGGATTTTAAACTTCCAGCGGAGATTTTAGCGCATAAACTCTCTTGGTGAATTATGCAATGAAAATTCAAAACTGATCGACCCATGCGTTCAATAAGTAGGGAAACAAATCCTTTATGTCTCCCAATCATAGCAGGAGCGCCCTCTGTCGTTACGCAAAAATTTTATTTAAATCAATGTTCCGCTTTTCAAAATGTTTGAGAAATTCTGAAAATATATCCTCTCCTCTTGTAGTTTCCTGCAATGGGAGCAGACAAATCAGCTCTTCATACACACTGCCATCATCGAAGTATCGCGCAAACGATTGCCAGACGGGCAATGTCATTAATATCGACACTTTCATCCAATGCTACACTAAATACAAAACTCCGTTTGATAGCGTCTCTCTGTTGTTTTCGGACATTTTGTGTCATTTCGGTAATTCGTCTCTCGATAGTCCGCGCTGATGCCGGTATATCCCTAATCCTGGCCAATATTGTATCCTTATTGGGCAAGTCGTCGAATAAAGTCTCGCCAGTACTCAAAACCGTTTGCTTCATAAATTCTCCGTCAGTGAACGGCCTACCCTTTTGAGCCAACGATTGTGCAATTTTGAAACTGCATTCAGTTACCTGATTTTTTTCTTGGAAAACTTTGCTAAAGAATGTTGACTGTTTCTCGTATTGTTTACTTGCTCTTTGTATTGCCTCCCTTTTATCAGCGTTATCTTTAAATGACGATTCATGTTTTATCTGGAAATGTCGTTGAACACTAGATGTTCGGAAAACTACGCTTTCCCGACATAGGACACAAATGGCCCGATCATTTTGCTGTACAAAACCGTAATCTATTGTCCATGAAGTTTGAAATGATCGAACGTCTACCTTCTGTTTCTTCGCGGCCATAACGCAACGTAATTTTAATTTTTACACTTTTCGACGACTATTGACTGGAACGGATGTTACTTCTATACTAAATGATCCAAACGTGTAGCCGCTTGCTATATATAGAAAAATAATCTTCCCAGAAAATTCCAATAATTACGTTTATTAAATTTCTTAAAACAAAAATTATTATCTACAACGCGCCCATTACAATCAAAGGGCCGCCTAGAAGTTAAATCTAACAAAAACTAAAGTTCTGCAATATAAAAAGAGTTGCTGCGCGCGTCGGAACGATTGAAATCAAGTCAAACAAAAACCGCCTTATAGCGGCTCTTTTGATCTGAATTGAGGACGTTTATTTGTGTTTTTGCCTAGGCTTATATTTTGAGGCTTGCCGTCTTTAATACTTGCCGAAATTAAAGCCAAACCAATGCATTCAGTAAAATTCTAAATTACAAAATATATATTTTGTAGTTTTTGGTAATCATACCTAGTGACCTATATAATATATCGTTTTTGTTTGTATCGTTAAAGTAATACTGTCTTCGATTATTTACTTAATTTCGAAACATGTCACAGATTACAGAATTAATGTGTAAACTTTGAATAGGAACGCGTGCCACTTAAAATTGCTTGGCGTGCCAGAGATGGCACGCGTGCCCTAGGTTGCCGACCCCTGCTCTAAAGCTTTCGACTGCATACAATGGAACAAGCTCTGGTCGATTCTAAGCAGCACGGAAAAACCTATACATCTTGTAAACCTTATCCGATCCTTGTATGAGAACACAAATCAGAGAATTAAAGTTAATAATTCTTTTTCCAATCCCTTTAACGTAGAAACCGGCGTCAAACAGGGCTGTATTCTATCTGTTTTAACATATATAGTGAACATATAATGAGGTGGGGATGTGACAATCGGTTGAAAAAAGCTAGTAACCTTAGATATGCGGATGATACTGTTATACTTGCAACGTCAAAACAAGATTAGAATCAATTATGAAGCGTCTTGAAATCACTAGGAAAAATTATGGATTGACACTTAATACACCGAAAACAAAAGTAATGATTGTTAGTCGTAACGAAGATTTGTCACACATAAATGAAATTGCTGGTTTCACTGTTGTAGACCATTTCAACTATTTCGGAACCCTCATAACTAGAAGCCGGATTATATGCAACATAAAAATCTTGAAATATGCATGCAAATATGCATAAAAAATGCTTAAAATATGCATGAAAAGGGTCAAAATATGCAATATTAAATAATAATAAAAGTAGTAATTTTTAGTTTTTTATTTCAAAATCAGCATAAAATTATCAAGTTATCGACGATGTTTAAATTTAATTAACAAATATTTAACATTTTTTTAAAATTATTATTAATTAACATTTGTATTCTTGTACACGTAACAATAAGGTATTGTTTCAAATGTTGGGTAGTAAGATTGTGTCTTCGATCACTTAAAATATTTTTTATAAGTGGAAAAAGACCGTTCCACATCCACTGAGGTAACTGGGCAGTATTTGAATTTGGATACTATCTAAGCACTTATTGTTTCTGGCAAAAGTTCACCCGTCCCATTAGTAAAACTATCAATTTGACACAAAGGTTCAAAGCCTGGGTTATTGCACAAAATGTTTTCAAACTTTTCTTTAACTCTACGCGGGAATACATCTGGCAATGTGGAGTTTATTTGACGGATTTTATTCATTAACTGAATTGATTCGGTCAATGCCAGACCTCGAGTTTCAAGCATTTTAATACCCGCAGGTATGTGTGGTATGGTACACGTTAAACTTTAACACAACACGTTAAAAATTGCAAAAACACTACACTGATGCAAGCGCGTCAACAATAATGTTAAAACTGATATCTTGTTTTAAAATAAAAATTCGTCTTCGAGAAAATTGTTTATTTGATCCACGCTCAAACAAATATTCTTAGGAACTAACTACTTATCACTTAATATCCCGACCAAGAAACAAAGGAATAAAATACCGTCGTAATTTTGGGTATTCCCTTGGCACTATAACCTAATCGATGTTTAGTTTAGTGCAGGTAATGTTCCGGCGATAAGATCGGTTCCAGACGGCGACATTAACAATACCCTGAGCAATTCAATTGCCTAGTAACACCGAGAAATATTGTAAATATAGGGAAAATATGCATCATTACTAGATTTTGGGTAAAATATGCAATAATCGGTGAGAATGGTCTAAATATGCAAATGCATATGAAAATATGCAAATGCATATAATCCGGTCTCTACTTATAACTAACAATGGTGGCTGTGAAACGGAAATAAAAAGAAGTTTGGCTATGGATATATGCATATTCTGCAGTTTATCTAGAGCCAAAGCAGTGGTGTTGTCACAGCATACATAACTGTTATCCTTTGCAAACATGGTTAAATTACTTTGGTCATTAACGATATTCGGTAAATCGTTTACAAAAATTAAAAAAAGCAGCGGTCCGAGAATGGACCCCTGTGGAACACCCGTAGAAACTTTCATTCCATTCGATCTCACTCCATCAATATCTACAACTTGATCTCTACCTTTTAGATATGACTGTAACCAGTCACTTACATTACCTCTTAGTCCATATCTGTCCATCTTTGATATTAACAGATTATGGTTGATCAAATCAAAAGCCTTACTTAGGTGCATGAAAAGTCTAAAGCACTTTTTACTATTATCCAGCTGCTCATAAAGCTTTCCAACAAACTGCAGTATTGCAAAAGAGGTATTCTTGCCTTTCCTAAATCCATGTTGACAATCGGTAAGAATTCGAAATACTGTTAGGAAATTACATATTTGTTCAAAAACAACCCTTTCCGGTACTTTACAAATTGAACTTAATAAAGATATAGGCCGATAATTTTCACACAACATACTATCGCCTTTTTTAAATAAAGGTATTATTCTAGCAGTTTAAAACACATCTGGAAATGTTGCACGTTCCAGAGATATGTTTATTAAGTACGAAAGTGGTTTCACTATAAAGTCAGTAATGAACTTTAATAGATTATTGGAAATCTCGTCAATTCCAAATGAATTTGATTTTTTTAAAGACCTTATTATCCTTAATATATCTTGTTCTAGGACAGGTGAGAAAAACATGGTACTGTTATTTATTGGAAAATTTAAGTATGCATTATCAGCATTTCGATTTAACATACATTTTTGAGGTGCATTAACAAAATATTCATTGAAACCATTAGAAATTTGGAGTTTATCATTCGTTGTTTTACTATTAAATATCATACATGATGATACAAATGATGCTGAAGGCTCTGGACGCCTAAACGAGGTGGTTACCCAGAAAACATAAAAAAACTTCACAAAATTGTTTTGGATTACCATAAAGTGAAATTGCGTGAAATAACTGACACCTTAAAGATATCAAAAGAACGTGTTGGTCTTATTTTGCATGAACATTTGGGCATAAGAAAGCTCTGTTCCAAAAGGGTACCGCGTTTGCTCACAGTGGACTAAAAACAACAACGTGTTGATGATTCTGAGCGCTGCACTATGGGACAGAATCGTGCGTACCGTCTCAAAAATCTGTAACTTTGTCGTTGATTGAAGTAAATAACTGAAATTTGGTACGTAGTATCTCTAATGTATATACTATCAAATAATGGTACATTCGTTGTTAATTTTTAACCGACTTCACGTGTGTATTTTTTTTGTTCCTTTTTTTTTGTTTTTTTTTTTAATGTTTGTTCCAATATTACTCCGCCATTTGTGAACCGATTTTAAAAATTCTTTTTTTGTTTGAAAGGTATTGCTTGCAGTTGGGTCCCATAAATTGTTTTTGGAAATCGGACGGACGAAATGTCCGTCCGAAAAATTAATTTTTGAATATCTCGGCCATTTATAAACCGATTTTCAAAATTCTTTCTTCTTTTTGAAAGAATTTGTCAACAGGCTGAACACACAAAAAAATTTCGGAAATCGGACGGATATTTTATCCGTCCGAAATATTGATTTTTAGATAACTCTATTGAAAATTTATGAAAATCGGAAGGAGGAAGTTGGTTTTCTTTTTTGCAAGAATTATTTTATTTATAATATATAAAAAAAAAAATACAAAAATAAAAATGACACTTTTTCATACAAAAACATAGTTTAGTTAACTTATTGAATGATAATTATACAGTTTAATGATATAGACTATTATTTCGTATTTTTGTTAATATTACATATGAAAATAGCATATAATAAATGACAAACATCTATTAATCCACTACATAAAATAGAAAAAAAAAATAATTGATATACAAACTACAATTTAAATATCTAAGAGGTTCTTGGCTTCGTCTAGCAGTTCGTTGGCAACAGTGACTGATGGTTTTCTGATACTTGATATGTATGGATCTGATGTAAATAAAAGACCATGAAATACGTCTTCATTCGTTGCGGACCTAGAGCACTTTCTAGCGTGACATAATCTGATATTTTTGTAATCTTTATTACGAGATTCTTGGGCATCCTCAGATAAATTACCAGAACAGCAAAATGTTTAATTATACTTTCCCCATGTATTAAGATCTTATGTACTGAAGAAGGCATGTTATACCACATATATTGTGTAACGTACAATTGTGCAGTAGCGCGAGTATATTCACCAAATTTTTCTGAATTTACAGCAATACCGCATGCCAAAGTCTGAAGAATAACATAAAACCTTTTAATAAGATCCTCATTAACTCCTGTTATTTCTGAAGAGCAGTAGTAGTTCTCAAAAAAAACGTCGAGCTGTATTGCCGTCATTGCTATTTCCACTTCCTTGCCGGGGTTTATCAACATGCAATCCCATTCGGCTTCGAAATAGACT
Organism: Pachyrhynchus sulphureomaculatus; assembly: GCA_019049505.1. Taxonomy (NCBI): domain Eukaryota; kingdom Metazoa; phylum Arthropoda; class Insecta; order Coleoptera; family Curculionidae; genus Pachyrhynchus; species Pachyrhynchus sulphureomaculatus. Next base: position 38,460 of record JAHKBH010000029.1, read on the forward strand.
TTGTACAAGTTTTTTCTTGTCTTCTCTATTTTTTTTATCTTCCGGAGTTCTCGCAGCTCATTTTTTAAACGAAAGATTATATGAAATATGTAAAACTAACTCCGTGCACCTAATCCATGCATGCAACGTCGACAAACCGTACTCGTAAGCATTCATATTATCTGGCTTTGATTCAATCTTCTCCAAATTATTCATATCGCTTGGTTTAGCCCCCACACACCGTACACACAGCTCCAGAACTTGTGTCAGTTAGAACTTGTGTAACTTTTCCATCCACCATAGTTAAGAACAGCTCGTGACTTATTTCAATTAGCTGGTCCCCCATGTGTATCTCAGAAATTTTCAAATTATTAATTTGACCCCGAATATCACCGACCACCGAACGGGTTTTCTCGGGCGTTTCTTTTGCAAATTCCATCAGAATTGGTCGGCAATATCGAATAGAAGAGCAAGCCGGATTTTGCCAAAGAACCTCTTTTGACCAAGTTACTTTCATCTGTTAAAATTTGTTTATATTCACTTTGTCCCGATGAACCATCACATCCCCATTTGGTAAACAATTTAAGATTTCTTCTTGTTGGGTTGTAAATATTTTCAATTTTTAAGATACGGGCAGTAGTGTGATCCAGCAAATCTTGTAGATTTACTTTAGCGCCTGTATCTGTTATTTCAATGGGTGGAGGATAACACAGTTTTTTTGCGTTTGTTAATATATTATATGACGGCAATATATCGAAGTTTTTGTTAATCAGACTTGCTCGAAGTAATCCGTATTGTGATTTCGAAAGATCTCAATCAGCAAAGAGACTTAAAGCTTCATCCGCCGTAAAATATGTTGCATTGCGAGTTTCATGCAACAATTTTTCCTTTATGATCTTTTTTTCATCTCTATCACAATTCCGCATCATTGCAACAACAAAAACTTCTTCCAATTCTCCGTCAGACCGCAATCCTTGGACGTATGCGTTATGTATATTCTCGAGTCCATATTCTTGAATTAACTTCATATTCTTCCTTTTTTTCGATTTCTCTGACAGATTTTCATAAGACTTTGATGGACGTCCACGTTCTCCAGATGTTGTAGGTTTGATATCCATTGGTATTTCGTCGAACTGTACCTTAAATTCACCGTCTAACCACGTTGTATTTTTATTAAAGAAACGTTCTTTAGTTCGGTTAGATGTGGTCCAGCGATTGTTAAAAGCTGATATAAGCGATTTTTTAATACTTTTCACAACTAATTCACTTTTTGAAGACGACAAATGATGGTGTTCTTCTAAGTATTTTTGAATATCTTCTCTTTTTGTCCCATGGTCAATGAAAAATTCGCATAATACTCGTAGAGGCACAACAAATTCACTCATTTTGTTGTATAGGTACTTCGCAAATATTGTTTTTACCGAGGTTGGTGAAGACTCTATGTCGAAGCACAATAAAGTACTGGTAAATGACAGTTAAATCAATAACTTTTATACTTCAATTCCGTGAGAAAAATATTATTAACTGCGGGTAGTCACATATTTATCGCGTTCTTATATGATATGATATGATTTCCAATAACAGTATTTCCACCTTACCTAAACTTTAATTTAGGTAGTAATCTATCTTTATATATAAAACACAAAAAATGTTTCTACCTACCCAAGGCAGCTCTACCAGGTAGTAGCAGTTCGGCAATAGCAACAAAGCCGAAAAAATCACATGTATTTTGTTGGTAGAAAATTCACCACATTGTCAAAAATCACGAGAGCTTCTCTCAAAAAACAACCACTTTATGTATGTAGTTCATTCTCTCAAAAACAACCACTTTATGTATGTATGTAGTTCAATGCCGTAGTTTGTAAAAAAAAATTTTAACAATTTGCTGGGATGTAAACAATAGTCACCTGTTCTAGTGATATTACCTGGTAAAGTTGCCTTGTACCTACCTACCTACCTACATATCTACCTGCCTACCTATGTCCGCTATAGACGCTAGTAGACAATATTATTTAACAATAAAATGTCAGAAATAATCTATTTTTCGAAAAATCACCTGAATCAAATCTTAAATTTTTTTTTAAATATTTTGCATTTCCCTCCCCATCAGGTATTTTTCGTCCCATTTAAAAGGGGGCAGATTCGGGCAATTTTTTTTTTTTTGCCTTGACTTTTAAATGAGCTGCTCTATGTGATGATATCAAAATTACGACATCGGCAGACATCGCTAACTGTCAAAAGTCTATTTAAAGTTTCTAATAAGGTTAGGATATTTGATACTGCAAAAACAATCGTGTACCTCTCCAGTTTTTACATAAATATCTACTTAAATGCTTTTTAAATAAGGTACTTAAAAACCATTCTAACCATATATCACACTTACATATTTTCATTGAAAATAATGAAAATATGACCATGTAAACTGGTGCAATTCTGTTCTACATAATCGATATTATTTTGAGCGTCAACTTGCAAGTCAAGTTTTTATTAAGAAAAAATGAGAAATAATCAATTTCGAACATTCGCAAAAACTATTTTTGAGACCGTACGCACGATTCTGTCCCATAGTGCGCTGTTTGGACCTGTTTAAGCGGAATAAAAAGGATTTTTTTCATGCGATATGTGACAACGGATGAAACATGAATTCAGCACTACACACTGAAATCAAATCGGCAGTCAGCTAAGTAGACAGCAGCCAGTGAAAGCCGCCCGAAGCGACCAAAGACGCAACAATCGGCTGGGAAGGTTTTGGCCTCTGTATTTTGGGATGCACATGGAGTAATTTTCATCGACTATGCTGAGAAGGGAAAAACCTTCAATAGCGAATATTATATAAAATTATTGGTCCGTTTGAAGACAGAAATCGCAAAGAAACGGCCCTAAATGAACAAGAAAAAAGTGCTCTTCATCAAGACCCCGTATCACAGTCAATGGTTACGGTGGCAAAATTGCATGAAATGATGTTCGAATTGCTTCTTCATCCACCGTATTCTCCAGATTTGGTCCCCAGCGAGTATTATCTATTCGCAGACTTCAAAAAAATGCTCGCAGGAAAGAAATTTGATTCCAATGAAGAAGTTATCGCCGAAACTGAGGCCTATTGTGAAAGCAAAGACAAACCTTGCTACAAGAAAGGTATAGAAATGTCAGAAAAACGTTAAACTGATTGTATCGTTCTTGAAGAAGACTATATTGATGTATAAAATCGAATTTTGCAAAAAAAATGTGTTTTAAGTAGCTAGACCAAAATCTTTTCAGCCTACGCGGTATATATATTTACTATAAGCAAATTATGTTTTAGAAAATCTATTTTTTGAAAAAAAGTTACCCTTAAAAAAGTTTGTTTTTTACTAAACTTACCCCGTAATCTTTAAACATCTTACGTATAATAAGCGTAAATTCCGTAGCTTTCTTGGACACTTCAACATCACACTCGTCTTTAACGGCGGACTTCATCACATGAAGGCAACCAATGTGAGCCAATTGATGCAAAACTTTGATAATACGCTTTTTGACTTCGTTCGTAGTTAACGCGACTATTTTTTTAAGTTCCTTCGAAAATGTATGACTTGGAAACGCTCGATCAATCATACCTGGAAGATAAATCATAATTTCGTTCCCAGGAATTTTAACTCCATTTGCTTACAAAATATTACAACTAATTATCAAAATCAAAACATAAAAAAAATCCACTACAGAAGCTTACCTTGTTCGATTAAATGTTCATCCCATTTATTAAACCAAAAATCTAATGCTGCATGTTTAACTTCCCCATGTAAGTCTCTGATTGTGGCATGGGTCATCACATCAAACAACCTAACATGACATGAAATTATTTCAATTTTTTTTTACATTCAATTTTATATACTATAGGGGGTAAAAAGTCCCAAGACTTTGGAAGAAAACCAACGTTTTTGCCAAAAATTGATTTTATTCTTTAAAATAGTTTCAATCACTGAATCCTGAATTAACCGGTGTACATAAAAAAAAAACACCGCTTACATGTGTCTACCTATTGTACAGGGTGAGTCAACGATAGACTAAAGTTCATTATCTCATTTGTTTCGGGAATGACGAAAAAAAGGGTAAATACATAGTGTTAGGGAATGTTAAGGTGGACAGTTTAAAATTATTTTTGAGTATACAGGGTATTTCAAAAAAGTGTAGCCGATATAACATATTTTTTTTTAATGAAACATCCTGTTTTCTAATTTATTTTTAAACTCTGCATAAAATTTTATAACTTTTTTATTAATAATGTTATAAACCTAAATCTAGTAGTTTTTCCAATATTTCAGTTTTTAAAAAAAAATACTAGTTTTCAGTTTTGTAAAAAATTGCCAGTAGCGCCATTGTTTCTGAAGGTGGAATACTCATAATTGGTACGAGCGTTCTATAGAGATGAAAAAAAATATATGTGAAGAAATTTGAGTTAGATGCTACAGGGTATTCAAAATAAATTTATGCATTTCGACTATTTTAAATTGAAAAATCTCAATTTTTTTAAATGGCAGACCCTGTATATTATTATTTTTTCTGATAGATTTTACAAAACTCTCCAACTTTTATAAAGTATGTCATATACCTATTTCTAATAGTTTTCGATTTATTCTGAATTTTTCAATTTTTTAATACACTTACGCTATAACATCATAGTTGCCAAGACAAAACAAAAATGTAGGCATTGTCAAATTTTGACATGTCTATTAAGCAAGTAAAAATAGTTCAATTTGTTGTAATAAGTGATATATAAAGGTAATAGTTATGGATTTTTCTAAAAATGAATTAATTGATATGGTTTATATACTGAGCGAGGCGGAAAAAAATTGTCTTTTGGCAGTAAGGCTTTATGGAGCGAAGTACCCTAATAGATGTATACCATCTAGAAAATCTTTTCAGTGCTTAATGGATAGGTTTGATAGTAATGGTAGCGTTGAGTATACGACACGGAAAGTAGTAAACCAGAATGCTACCAATGAGGAAAAAGAAATGGAGATTTTACTTCATGTTGAAGATAATCCCCAGGTCAGCAGCCGTCAACTAGCTGACTTATCTGACACATCCCAATCTACGGCTACTCGCACCATGAGAAAATACAAATATCATCCCCTTCATATGGAACTATACCAAGAACTTCAAGACCGTGATTTTGAACGATAAAATTTTTGTACCACCATGAATGGAGCAATAGAGGCCGATCCAAATTTTTTATCCAAAATAATCTTTTCTGATGAAGCTACTTTTCGCAGTAATGGAGCAGTCAACAGCCATAACATGCATTATTATTCAATAGTTAATCCATTTTGGGTCCGAGAAGTTCAAACCCAAACCATTGGTCGTTTAATGTATGGTGTGGAATATTAAATATTCGAATTATTAATCCATATTTTTTCCACGAACCGCTTAACGATCCTAGATATCTTAAATTTTTTGCAAAACGAATTACCCCAGCGTCTTGAAGAAGTTGATAACTTTGAAAGAGAACAAATGTGGATTCAACAAGACGGAGCTCCTACTCATTACCACCGAGAAATTCAGGAATTTTTAAACTATCGTTACCCACAAAAATGGATCGGTAGTGAGAGATTCATTCAGTGGCCCCCTCGATCATGTGACTTAACACCTTTAGACTTCTTTTTGCGGGGCTACATTAAAGACCGTGTTTATGTGAATCCCCCTACTACACCAGTAAATACGTGGGTAAATCAAATATAAACGGTAATTTTTTTTTATACGTTTATTGAATAACCTTATATCATTGATTTAACATTTTTCAATATAGTCTCCTGCGTGATCTACACACTTTTGCCACCGATTTGGAAGTTTCCGTATTCCCTGGTCATAAAAGGTTTGAGGGCGGGTTGTAAGCCAATTGCGCACGTGTTCCTCGACTTCTTCATTGCTTCCAAATCGCTGTCCTCCCAGTGATTCTTTCATAGGCGCAAACAAAAAATAGTCACAGGGGGATAAGTCAGGGCTATAAGGAGGGGGCTCGAGGGTTTCCCAGTGTATCCCTTGTCAAAGCCGCAGTGTGAGGCCTGGCGTTGTCCTGGAGGAGAATGACATCTCTGATGGGCATGTTCCGTCTTTTCTTTCGATAGGCGGCTTTTGCCAACCGTAACAACTGGCAGTAGTAAGCCGCATTCACCGCACCTGGATCGTGCAGGAAATCGATCAGTAAAATTCCCCTAGAGTCAAAAAAAATCGTTGCAAGGACTTTTCCAGCAGAGAGACGAGTTTTGGCCTTCACTGGGGAACCTTCATTCTTTCTTCGCCACTCCTTACTTGCTATTTTAGACTCGGGAGTGTAGTGATGTACCCACGTCTCATCACATGTCAATATGTGCTTTAAAAAGGCCTCCCCTTCTTGCTGAAATCGATTCAGAAGCCTTTCAGCGATCTCCGACCTGACCTGTTTTTGGTTTCCAGTCAACAACCTTGGAACTCATCGAGCAGTAATTTTTCTGAAACCGAGTCGATCAGTAATTATGGATTGAACACTTCCATAGCTGATACTCACTTCTGAGGAAATTTCTTCAACGGTTAATCGGCGATCACCTTCGATAAGGTGTCTAATGTCACGGATGTTGTCCGTAAGGCTTGACCTAGGGCGTCGATCATGACTTTCGTTTTCAACCCGTTCTCGTCCGCCCTTAAATTCTCTCGCTCACGTATACACACGATTCTGAGACAGTGTACTGTCCCCAAACTGCGCCTTCAAACGGGTTAAAATTTCTGACTTCATTGGTTAAAAACTTGATGATAATACGTTGCGCAACAGACGAAGGTACCTCTTGCTCGGTCATGGCTGTACTGACGACAAAGACGAGTTGGCGCGCGCACCCATCCTGTTCCCCCACTCCTCACAAACCAAACATCTACTCCACACAACATCATCTAGCTAAGAACTGCATTCTAAGAAGAATAGCAAAATTACCGTTTATATTTGATTTACCCACGTATGTATGCACGTGATGCGTGCAGGACAATACCGCCCTTTATGCTAAGGAAAGTGAAGGAAAATATAGTAAAAACGACTAAACATGTGTATTCAAGTAGACGAGCATATTTTTGAACATTTATTACGTCATAATAATTAATCATTAGATAAGTTAAACTATATTAAAATTATTATTAACTATTTGTTTATATTTTCACAAGAGCATAAGTGTATTAAAAATAAGGGTAAAAATTGAAAAATTCTAAATAAATCGAAAACCTTTAGGAATAGGTATATGACATACTTAATAAAAGTTGGAGGGTTTTGTAAAATCTATCAGAAAAAATAATAATATACAGGGTGTGCCGTTTAAAAAATTTGAGATTTTTCAATTTAAAATAGTCATAAATTTATTTTGAACACCCTGTAGCATCTAACTCAAATTTCTTTACAACTATCTTTTTTTTTTCATCTCTGTAGAACGCCCGTAGCAATTATGAGGCAATATTTTACAAAACTGACAACTAGTATTTTTTTAAAAAAATTGAAATATTACAAAAATTACTAGGTTAGGTGTATAACATTATTAATAAAAAAGTTATAAAAATTTTACGCAGAATTTAAAATAAATTAGAAAATAGGATGTTCTATTTAAAAAAGTATATATTATATCGGTCACACTTTTTTGAAGTACCCTGTATACTGAAAAATAATTTTAAACTGTGCACCTTAACATTCCCTAAAACTATTGTATTTAACATTTTTTCGTGATTCCCGAAACAAATGAGATAATGAACTTTACTCTATCGTTGACTCACCCTGTACAATGAAAAATTCAAGCAAATCGAATCAGGAATCCATGGTTCTATGACTAATTTTCCCAAAAAAAGTTTCAAAAGTAAAATCTTTTAGCATAAATTTTCGAAATAAAATTTAATTTTCGACCAACGGTTATGCTGTCGTTAGTACGGCTCCGCGAATTTAGGTAAGCCACACCAAAAATTGTGGATAGGTTCCCCACTGAACAACCGGTTCCATTTGAAATGAGTAATAAAATTTAAAAAGTTTCGTCATACCTCGGCAACATTTCGTCAGGAAAGCTTTGATATTTGGCAATTTTATGAATCAAAGAGGCTGCTTCTTTTCGAACTATTCCTTCAGTTTCGTTTCCAAATACATCTAATAAATTGTCCTATAAACAAGTACATATATGAATAGATATAAGTGCTATTATTTAAATTATGTGCTGTATATTTCAACTATGTGCTATAAATTTATTTCGTGCTGAAAAAAAAATGCTCGATGCGCCGCCATATCGTGAAATTTCAAGCTACCAAAAACAATACAGGAATATTTCCATCCTTCGTTTCTTAAGAGTAATGGCAAATTATGGGTATACTCTGAATTTACTCTATATCGGTAAATCGAAAACGCTATAACCACAAGATTATTAAATAAAGCTTATTTCTGACGCTTACCTCAAAAAACAAAGCACGCAAATACTAATAAATTACTGCTGCCAAAATAAAATTACTTACCATAGTAGACAGCACGGTCGGAATATTTTTACAACGCAGTAAATGACCCTGGTATATATATATATATATATATATATATATATATATATATATATATATATATATATATATATATATATACTAGCCGGGCCCACGGCTCGGCTCACGTGGACTTGAATCACCACTATCGTCACTGCTTATTCCTTATGTTACCCAATGTAATAAAATATCTCCCATTATTTCCCCTTATCTGTCAATATTTCTCCTTATCTCCCATTATCTCTACATAATTTCCATTATCTAGGCTTATCTCTGCTCATCTCCCATTATTTCACCTTATCTCCCATTATTTCTCCTTATCTCACCTTATCTCCCATTATCTAGGCTTATCTCGGCTTATCTCTCAATATTTCTCCTTATCTCCCATTATTTCTCCTTATCTCCCATTATATCACCATAACTCCCATTATCTAGACTTATCTCTGCTTATCTCCAATTATTTCTCCTTATCTCCCATTATTTATATTTATCTCCCATTATCTCACCTTATCTCCCATTATCGAGGCTTATCTCGATTATGTCCCATTATTTATCCTTATCTCCCATTATCTCATCTTATCTTCCCTTTATCTGGCTTATATCGAATTATATAGAACATATGTATAAAATTTATAAAAACACGTAAATCGGATAAGTGGTTCTCAAGTGATAAGCGCACTAACGGAAAGACAGACAGACAGAGAGACGTTTGCATTTTATATATATTCTAGATAGAAGATTATAGATAACCTGGCCAGAGTATGAATTAAAAAACAAACACGTAAATCGGATAAGGGGTTCTCGAGTGATAAGCGCACTAACCGGCAGACACACAGACAGAGAGACGTTGCATTTTGTATATATTATATTCTTTGCTACATGATATCGTTCCATATTTAATGCTTTAGGCAGTGTATTGCAAGAGAACGCGCGCTAGCGGCAAACTTTTCTCCAACTTGATTCACTATTATCCTGCTTATTCCTTATGTCACCTAACGTAATAAAATATATCCTATAACCTGGCCAGAGAACATATGTATGTTTAACAAAAAAGCACGTAAATCGGATAAGTGGTTATCCAGTGATAAGCGCACTAACGGACAAACAGACAGACAGAGAGACGTTGCATTTTATATATATTATAGATATTCTTTGCTACATGATATTGTTTCATATTTAATGGTTTAGCATGTTTAAAAATAAGCACGTAAATCGGATAAGTGATTCTCCAGTGATAAGCGCACAAACGGACAAACAGACAGAGATATGTTGCATTTTATATATATTATAGATGTAATAAAATATATATCTATAACCTGGTCAGAGAGCATATGTATGAATTTAAAAAATCACGTAAATCGGATAAGTGGATCTCGAGGAATAAGCTCACTAACGGACAGACAGAGAGACGTTGCATTTTATATATATTATAGATATAGATTATTATTATTATTATTATATAACCTGGCCAAAGAATATATGTATGAATTTTAAAAAAAAGACACATAAATCGGATAAGTGGTTTTCGCGTGATAGACGCACTAATGGACAGACGAACAGACAGAGAGACATTGCATTTTATCTATATTATAGATTATAGATATTCTCTGCTACATAATATTGTTCCATATTTAATGGTTTAGGCTCTGTATTGCAAAGGAACGCTATAGCGGCAACTTCATTCACTATTTTACGTTACTACTCATTCCTTATGCTACATATCGTAATAAAATATAGCCTATAACCTGGCCAGAGAACATATGTACGTTTTAAAAAAAAAAGTACGTAAATCGGATAAGTGTTTCTCCAGTGATAAGTGCACTAACGGACAGACAGACAGAGAGACGTTGCATTATATATATATATATATATATATATATATATATATATATATATATATATATATATATATATTATATATATATATATATATATATGTATATGTATATGTATATGTATATGTATATGTATATGTATATGTATATGTATATGTATATGTATATATATATATATATATATATATATATATATATATATATATA